>VZRN01000714.1:859084-926618 GCA_013397935.1 Dasyornis broadbenti
GGGGGAAGGCAGCAAAGCAACTGCTAACAATCACCACATAAACATTGGAAGATAAGAACAAAATACTAGGGTACACTTATCAAAGATCTATAAATATAACCTAGAGAAAAGAAAACTCGTGGGGCCATAGCTTGAATCTATAAATACCTTCAAAATATAAATATAAATGAAGGAAGGGAATTACTCAATCTCAGCAGATGCTGAGATGCAGAAGCAGGCTAACGAGGAAGGAGTTGAGACTAAGCTCAGAGCGCATTTCTGAATGCTAAAAGTAGCTGGAGTCTGAAAGACTATCAAAGATGATACCATCCTGCTAATACACCAAGATGTATGCAGCGAGGCATTAGCGGGAAGAAATGCAGGCAGGGTGAAATCTTGCAAAGAGGAGAAAGACAAGCTGGCTGCCCAAGCAACCTTTCTAGATCCCACATCTCTCTGGTGTCAGGAACGGCCAGAATGGATTCTCAACCCTTGGGACAGGTGTTTACAGCACTCAGGCTCCTGCAGTGTGACAGTAAAGTAAAAGCTAGAGAGCAAATAACCTCAGTGGTAACAAAACAGGCATGAAGCAAGACCTTTTGGAAATCAAAAGACAAACAAAATCCAGATTGATTTGGGGAATTTATGAGAGTTTTGAGGTCAACTTCACCCCAGAGCATTAAGATATTTTTCTTTCCTTTTGTTGAGGGGAAGCTTGTCAAGTACTGACATGGCCCACAGCCATTCTCACATGGAGATGCTGTCCTTGAAAACCTTGGATCCTAGGACACACGGATGAAAATGCAACATTGCACACCGGACAGGCAGTCCCCCACGCCTGCCTGCAGATTAGGTCTGAAAGTAGATTCTTTTGTGCACTTTACTCAGGGACAGGGGAGTCTGGGATTCCCAATGTAGCATTTGGTTGAGTGGGAAGACTGTAAGTATCTTTTGGGTTTCTGTCAATCTTTGTTGGTACTGACAGACACCAGAAGGAAGTCAGATTTTGGCCTTGTTTGGATAAAACTTCATGCAAAAGCATTGTTAATGCAACACCCCATGCTAGGAAATCACATACTTGTGGTGCTCCATGGTATTTCAGCCCCCTTTATTTAAATTTTAATTTCTTCTTTAAATGCAGGGCTAAAAATGCCTATTATATTATTATACCTGAAGAAATGGGCACATTAATACTACTATAGGACCACTAATTTATTCAATTTCTTATGTTTTTTTACATCTATATTAGCAACTGCAACATTGCAGGGAGAATTGTCACATATAACACGTTCCATGGTCTTGGCTACTGAATCCTGACTAGTGACATTATTTTACATGTGTGACTAATAAACCATTTTTTTTGTAGTCCAAAATGCCAGGCTTGATAGAGAGCAATGTAGGAGTCCCTCTCAGACCTGACAATTCCTAAGCACCTCAGCTTCTAGCATCTTCAACAACTTCCTGAAGACCAAGTCTCTTTAAAGGCTTTGGATCCTTTAAAGCTCAACTAACTATAAACAGCATAGAAGAAGGAATAATTCTCCCAGTTAAGCCTCCCACAGAGACTGTTCTCTGTGCCAGTGTACAGATGAATAGGCTTTGAATGCTAATTGTAACACTGTGTGTACTCTTCCTGAGCTAATCAGCTCACAGGGTACAGACAAGCAACTTTTATTATCAATTCCATTCCAGCACACAAACCCTCCTGAAATGCTTTTCCAATAGCTAATTTAGAGACCTCCCGTTGGCTCAACTCAGGCTGTGGAAGGTTTGTAAACAAGCTGTGTTATTCAAGAGGAATTTGCTCTCTCTCTGTCTCCCCTGCTTTCTCTCTCTTGCTTAAAGTATTAAGATCTAATGGAAATAGTTGCCTAAGACAGGGAAGCAAAGCATGCTAATACCTATTGGCAAAGGCACATGTTCAATGTCTCAAGAGGTTTCATGTGCGACACACAAGAAAACTCACTTGCAGACCTAAGTAGCAGTGTATCATTTGCTTTACAAAAATCACTGCAAAAAAAGAAATTATTTTCTCCTTTTGATAGTGGAGTTGTCTTTACCATTAGAAGTTACATACAAATTTAGGGCTGTCCCTCACTTTGAAAAGAAATATTCTCCATATGATCAAAGTTAGCAGTAATAACCTTCAGACATAAAATCTCTGCTGGGAACCCTGCCAACATGAACTGCAGACAGCATCAACAAACTGAATGCTAAGAGCTTCCCCACACTGTGTATGGCTGTTCAGATTTGTATGGAATGGGTAAAGAAGTGCCACTAAAACTGAGTATTTTCCACTGCTACAAGTGACCACAACAGAAATGTGGCGGGGTCACTTTCAGACTGGATATTCTCTGCTTTTGAAACCCCAGTAAATGTACTCCTAATCTGTTCAAAAGTCTGTTTTGTTAAACAAAAAGTGCAGTTTCACAGAAAGAAGCCTTCTAATGTTTCTGGCACTGGTCTGTTTTAAATCTTTGGGAAAAGAGAGTGCAGACTGTGGAAAAATGAGCTTTCTTTATAAGCTCAAGTGTGTGAATAGCTGGTAACAGTCCTCAGGGGAAAAAGAAACTTAAACCAACTGCTCCTCTCACTCATCCCCCTCTCTTCCAAAAAAAAAAAAAACCAAAAACCAAAAAACCAACAAAAAAGCCCCATCAACCTGAGAAAGAACTTGTTGTTTGAGATAAAGGGAGTTCTGTCATTTAACAGCATTCTTACTAAAGAACAAAGATCTTCATGTAGCTCAAGTGGACTTTCAGAGACTCTTTGTAAATGTTCCCTCCTTGCTGGAAGTTCATTTGATCCTATTATGTTTGTACTCCACTGTAGTAAGTTGTAACATTGCTATCACACCATTGTTCTGAACTGAACCTGGGAGCAGCTCCTCTTCCATACTACAGTCTGATGTGAGGAGATATTTGCAAGCCATCTAAAAACCCACATTGAGTTGAAGTGTGGGGAAACATTTTTCTGCCATAGAATTCAGATGCAAAACATGGACTTTGTCTTCAGATAAGCCATTCACCAAATTCCCAGTTTATGCTGAGAGAGGGAAAGCACTGAATGATCTGATCTCTCTTACAGCTGAATACATATTTATGAAAGCCACTTAATTCTTTGGCCCCTCTCTGTAATCTATTTTGTTCAGCAGTGGAGCCACGTTTTTCAAAGGTCTTAATATTTTTCTTTTATTATTATCTTAATATTTTAGCTTTTGAAATGGGAAGTGCAGACCAAACTCCCCTTCTGCTGAAGTTGGTAGCAGAATCCCACTTCTTCAGCCAGCAATTGAGTAACTGTGGCTCCCAATGACGGCGTGAGTACCTCAGAAAATAGTATTCATGTCCCACATAAGTGACCCCTTTGTTTCTCATCCACATTGACTGTGTATTGTCACAGCAGCTTCTTATACAATACAAACAAAGAGTCTAAAGAGAATTTTAGAACCGCATGAAAATGTCATCTTGTCTTCACTTCAGACAACTATCTCTTACACACATTTACTTTGGCTTTGTCTCGTTAGCAAGTAGATGAAAATCTCAGGCATCTCATAGCTCATTATTAATACATAGTCATGCTCTGCTGCTCACAAGGGAGATGGAGATACTGGCAGCAGGCCCCTTGAGACAGCAGTCTGATTATACAACCCCTGTATGTAGACAATTTCAAGTGACTGCTCAGAAGAAAGGACCAGTTACAGTTATTAACAACATTTGTTAGGCACCAGGAATGTTTGTGGTGCTCTACAAGACAAACACTGTCGAACTTTATCCTGAAGAACAACAGATGTCAAAAGATTCTTTTGAAGATGCAGAGAAAGCAACAACTTACAATGTTCCTGTTGGTTTTGGTTTTGCTTTCTACTTTTTCTCCTATCATTAAAGGGCCTGTAAATAATACCAGAATGGTAAGGACAGGCTAGTGACAACGACTCTGATGAAATGTGCTTTGAGGAAGAATTTGAATGAGAAAAAACAGATACCCACATGCTGGGACATAACAGCAGCCAGCAAGAGTAAAGGAAAGCAAACAGAGCACTGGGGCTGGCACTGATGACAGCACAAAAGGAACCAAAGACAGAGATTTGGCTTGGTGAGGTGTTGGGATGAAGCATTTCATCTTGGAAGGGAAAGCCAGACAAGTCAATGAAGTAAAAACATGATTTGATTGTCAGGCAGAAGGTGGTTGTAGGAGCTGCACTTCTGACACAGCAGTAGGGAACAATGAGGGTGTGTAAAAGGTGGGGAAAGGTTAGAGGTTATCATCAAATGAATGACACTCAAGATGGAAAGAAGAGTAGGATTATTATGATATTACTTACAAATGTTTAAGGACATAGAATATTAAAATGCGTTTAGGAAATGAATAGAAGGAGCCACCAGACGGATAAAGGAGGAGAAGGAAGTAGTTCAGTCATGCTGTCACACATCACAGGGGAAGGAAAAAAAACAAGAAAAAGACCAGGAGCAAAACTTATTAGGAGAAATGAAGGGAAGTCAATGGGAAAAGCTTGTGACAGAGCCTTTCCATCTTATTCTTGAAGTCAGTAACATTTGGAGGAAGAATGACAACAAGGCAGCTTAGGGAAAGAAATTAAAGTCTCAAAGAGGGACTTGATGGGAGCAGTGGGACTTCTGCATGAGAAGGATTTGAAGTCTCTTGGAAATAATTCAGTATGGACAATCCCTCTGGCTCCTGAATGCCCTTTCAAGACATTCCATGGTGGAAGAAGCAGAAGCAAGATGTGACCTGTGGTTGCATGTACATCACTCAAGTACTAAGGAGAGAATTACAAAGTGGAACTTAAATAATTAACTTGAGCACTTGTAAAAGCAAAAGAAGGAGCAGGTGATAAGGAGACCAGGAGCTGCAGGGACACTGGACATGTTCAAAATTTATGGGGTGTACCTGAATGGACATGCAAAGGGGAAGACACAAGGAGCACTCAAAGAGCAATGGCTGGTGACCACTGAAAATGTTGATAATGAACAGTCAGACACAATTAGGCACCTATATTCAGATCAGTTTCTTGGCAAAGGATGACATCACTGATGTTCAAACATGCTCTGGCTTCTTGGTAAAGAAGAAGCCATATGGATGCGGCTATTAATTTAAAACAGAAAAAGGGGAAGGTAGTCAAAAATAAGGCAGCCTACAGAGCTGTATTTACCAGAGACAAGACTAAATTGATTGTTTTCTGTTATCATAGCTGAGAGGCTACATGGTTCATATCTTCCTTTCTATTTTGCAGACTTTGACAAGAGTCAGCACTTGCTCAAAGGAAATAAGCATCAGTATTAGACGCAATCAAAAGACAAGTTCATGCATCTGTTAGATTTACTCCATATTTGATGATGCAAAAGGCTTCTTTGAAGTAATCTACAGGGCAGTACTTACCAGACGCCACTTTGGCTGAAATCAACAGCTGAGGGATCTGGTAATTATAGTCTCAGATACTTCAGTCTATGGTTTCTGGACTCCTGAGGATACATGGATTACTTCTAAGGAGCCTGTAAAAGCAAGAATCAGTAGGTTCAGATTTGCTGTACAGGACATGTATCTTCAGTGAGAAATTTTAAGGAATCTGTAAATTAAAAAGGAATGTCCCTCTACAAGTAGTTTTCAGTTCCTTCTTTTCCCAGATCATATGGTTGACCTAGAGAAATATCACGTAAATGTAACGAAGCATGCAATGTCTTGCTATCTTCTTGAGTTTCAGGAAGATTTTTCTTCTCACTCTTCTTCCCCCAGGGGCATTTCATACTATTTAAAAAGCATTTGTTAAAAGATAAGAGTAATCTGTATATAAGATCCTAAGAATGAGATGAATATCTGAGGTCTCTCTATTATTCCAGAAATAGACCACATGCAGTACTTACGTGTAGTCAAGTGACAAAATTTTAATGAGAGTATCACTGTGGAGAATAAAGAAAGGATTTATACTTTACTCCCCAAAATAATGGCCAATTGCTCCTTTTTCTTTCCAAAACTGTCAGTTTTATCAGGATTTATCTTAGTCCTTTATAGAATCCTCTCACTTCAGCAACTCCAAGGTTAACTTTGAGAGAGAATGCACCGAGACAGGACAATGGGATTTCCTTTCAGAAAAGAGGAAGGTTGTCTTAACAATACCAGTAAATGTTCTACTACTTCCTTTGTTGCCAAGTTATTAGTTTGCTTAATAAGAAGGTCAGAGGGAGAAGGTTTGCAGATATATTGTTTCACATCAGAGGATACACTTCAGATCAACCCTACAAGTAGTCTGAGAACCATAATAAAACCTACAGTTTTCATCCGACTGTTAATTTCGACGTGGCATTCTGCAAGCAAGCAGGAGCTCACTCTTCTTGCCCCAAGTCAAGTAGAAGCCATTAGTTTCTCAGCAGGACATACCCTGAGATCAGTGCCCCACTACTGAATCTATACAACTGCTAGGTTGTTGCAGTCGGGCAAAGTGAGCATGCACTTGCCTTCAAATCACAAGAGAAATACACTCTTCTTTTCCCTGGGCAGAATTACTTGTTTCTCTGATTATCAGAAAAGGATAAGTACTACTTTTCCTCGGAGCAGTTAGAGTAGGAAGAAAAGTACTGGTAAGTGGCTTGAAAAAATTAACATGTATTTCAAGATTAAGAGTTAGATCTTTTTATTATGCCACACAATTTCCCCTTCTTCTTTCCACAGATAGCATTCTCATTTTATACAATAAACTTAAGTCAGTTTTGAGCATAAACTTATTCTTTCTTCTTGAAACAGGAGCAATAGGAGACAGCAAATACATGTGTATAACCTTTACTGAGGAACATGCAGTTTGCTGTATAGACTTAACAAAAACAAGTGATTTTCCCAAATGCCTAACAACAGACACTGGACTGTACAAGACAATTATATATGCTTTAATCATGGAGGACCCTCTGAATCTGCACTTTTGACCTGAAGGCTACTAAGGAATGTTTAAAGGAAATATACCAGAGGTAAGATCAAGTAAATGGATGGGCATTAAGGCGAGGAAGGGGATCATATTTATGCAATTCATGTAAGTTGCTCCAAGTATAACTTCAAACAGTATCACCTTTTTTCCCTACTCTCTTAGAAGTAAAAATACATTCCTTTTGATTTTATACGAAAGATGACACATCCATCATATCTTTGTCATGCAGCACAAACCAGCTTTCCAGTGACACTCTGTAGTAACTTATTTCTGCTTTTTCCAATTGAAGAGAATTAAAATGCCACATTTAATTTCTTGAAGGTAAAGGTGCATAAGCTATTAGAAAGTCAGGGAAATTTGTTGGTGAGTGTAGACTTCTAAAAGTCTTTGCCTATGTTTACAAGGCCCACCGTATTCCACAGATAATGCCAAGAATTTGTAAGAGGACTCTATACTGTCCTTGAGTTCAGGGGTTGAGTTCAGGTTAGAGCTTTTCCTTATCCACGGAGCGCACTGCAAGAAATAGCACAGGATGGCGTCTTTGAAAAATGGTGAGAGAGTTAGAGAATGTTCTGTCTGGATGACAATCATACTGCCATTTTCAAAGTCTCATATATGAGACTTCATCCAAGCCTTCAGTTTCTGCCCTTGGAATCTAGACAGCATGACTATTGGCAGCGTGGGGGCTACATCTATGTCCTGGGATTAAGGTGGTCAGTAAGGCATCCAAATAGAGGAGACTGTTGTGTACAGCTGGTTACAGATGTAGTTTAGGTCTAGCAGGATTCATTAGTGCACAGCTGTACTAATCCGAGTACTAAACATCTACCCAACTACAGCAAAGTTACATCAGAGCACTGCAACTCAAAAAAGTCCTTCAGAAAATAAAGAAAGAAAGGAAAAGATCCATTTCAGTGAGCTGGTTAAATCCCTGAGTAATCTGTCCTGATCCCTCAGCTGGCCCTGCTTTGAGCAGGATGTTGGACTGGGGACATCCTGTATTAGCATATGATTTTCTGAACATGACAATCAGTCTAGCTCCTGCAGCATGATGAATCCTGAAGAGTGCTGCAACTTCTTTCTTAAAATTGCGTTTTTAGATAATGAGAACACTTTGACAGAACTTGCATGAAAAAGGAAGGAAGAAGCCAGATCACAGAATCTTATATGCCCTTCAGAGCCACGCACACAAGTAGTGTCTAAGGCACCCAGCTTGCTAGATGTTAAGGGAAATGTGAAACTAAGCACTCCCAATGAAACAACAAACAGCTGCTGTATCTACAAGGAAAAGAAAACAAATTTTATTGCAGTGGTATTCATACTTTTATTTCCACTCACAATAAAGTTGGTAATATCAGCAGAATTTATTCTAGATTGCAAGGCTGAGCAAACACCTATATAAATCAAGTGTAGTGCTTGGATTCCTGGCAGTTGGCCAGAATAGCTCTCTGTGCAAACAAGTTTGGCTATTTCTATATTAACCACTCATGACTATACTTCTCTCTTGGACTATCAAGTCAGAAGATTACCCTTCACTTTATGTTTCTCTGTGTGGGACAAAATCTAGCATTGGAGCTGCATTTACAGGCAATATAATACCTAAATTACATGCACTGCAATTAAATAAATGTCCATTCTTCTCAGTGAGGTCCATTTAAGAATGCCCTGCTGACTTTAGAAAAGGACTTTAGAAAAGTTCCCACTGAAACAATAAACCAACTGTGTGAGTGGTAAAGTTAGCTGGAGAAACAAACACAGAAGATTTGCGCAGTGACATAAATTAGGACTTAAAATTGTCTCAACAGTTTACATAACATTTGCTGTGCACAAATCCATTGCATGTGATGTTTAATATTGCATATATGCTTTGGCAGATCCAGTGCAACTACAGTGAAGCAAGGACACAACAGATGACAAGTCTCCACGAAGCAAGAAATGTGATAGCTTTATTCACATACTGCAGATGCAGTGAAATGAATCTGGGTTTAGTAATCATTTATTTATCTCCATGTGGGGTTGTTTTGTCTGTTTCTCAGACTTTGGTCTGGGGTTTGTTGTTTGGTTTTTTGTTTTGTTTTGTTTTGTTTTTTTACATAGGTCACTATTGACTAATAAAAACCTAGTATTTGTAAAATACTGAGTATATCACTTGATGTTTTGGAGTCTGGTGCCTATTGCCTCTTGCAATACAGCTGTAGTAATAAGGAGTAAATTGAGTCAGTGATGCTGTTTATATCAAAATGGGAAAGAGGATAACCTTGCAAATAAAATGGTATGCAAAAATATATATGCAGTTTGTCCATGTAATTTTAACTCTGAATCAGAACTCTCTGCAGTCCTTATGACAGATTTTAAGCATTTGAACTGAGGAATGTAAAAATGCCCAATCACCCTACACGGAAGCCTGTGGTTAGAAAAGAGCATTGCCAGAAAGCATTTCAGAGCCCTCATATCACTTTGCTATATGTTTGCCAAGAGGACTCAATGAAGAACTTCAGTAAGTCAAAGACTTGCAAAGGGTACCCTTTGATGAGAGGCACATTACAGATACAGTTCTTGCTCTGGATAGCCATAAAAAAATCATTTAAAGTGCCAAGATCTATAGGTCTGCTTTCTGCTACATTTAGTGTCATCAGCAAAATCCACCCAAAAAATTAGAACACAAACCCCCAAAGAAAACAATTACCCCTGGGGGACCTGGGTCAAGAACTTTGTTGTTATCATGTAGTGACTTTGTCCTGACTGCAGAATAGCAGGAGGGAAAAAAGCTCTATATGCAATCTATCCTTCCAATATGTAGATGAAGATGTGACTTCTGGATGTCCCAGAAGGTGCAGACATGGCATACAGGATAGTACTGGCCCCTTTGAGCTTTGCATGCCATCAGTGACAACCGGGCTGTTTAAACACACTCAGCTGAAGAAATAAACAGCATTTTCTATTCAAGTGCTTGAACAGCAAGCAGCAGGTCGTCTTAGTGCTGAAGGAAGGAGTTCAAGGCTTAATTTCCAGGAAGGTTGTCTGTACAACAGCAGATATGTCAGAGGAGCAGTATCTAGTTTACACAACAAAATATCCTTAAACTACTAAGCTGTAGGCAAAGACTGTAAATCAAAATTAATTACAAGCGTGTCTTGGCTGCATAGAGACAGAAATGCTGCAGCCCAGTAGAGAACTAAGAAAAGTCATTTAGGGCACTGGTGAGCATTTAATAGGAATTTGTATTTTGAAATGTGTGGAGTACATCACTGTGAGGGTCAGCATCTAGCAGCTTTCCCCTTAATTTGGGGTACTTTCAGTACTAAGACCAAAAAAAATTATTAACTTCTGTATTTTTTGAACATAGGACATGCTCAGAGGTGAGGATGATAACTACATTTTTTGCTTTAACCATCTTATTCCCATTTTGAACATTCATTGCCCTGCTCTCACTCCCTACTGTTTATTCAACCATGACTACATTTTGGGATAGGATTATCAAATGGCTGGGATAAATTTCACTGTGATTTTCCTTGGCACAGCATTTTAAGTGAAAGCATTTGCTATTACAGACCCTGATAATGGCACCCCTAGGTACAATACCCTATTTCAGAAGATCTGTGTTAAACATTATGAATTCCCAAATAGTTACCTCCTTGGGAACAAAATCATTAAGCTGGGTAGCCTGACTTAATTAAGACTTAAATGTCATCAGTGGTTCACTCTGTTTTAATAAACTCATCTGTTTTCATGTCACTTCTGTAATTTACACCATAAAAACACAGTCATGTTGTTCCAATATCTCAGGAGCACAGTTAGAAACTATCTGAAAATATTTCAGGGCTGCCTTCTTGCAGGTTTTGTGACACTGTAACAGATGCAAACAGTGTCTTGTGAAGGTAAAGCCTTATCACAGAAAGGCATCACAGAGAGTTTTGTGGCTATTAGAAAATTTGGAGCAAGAACACAAACAAAGATACAAGTACTTTGGAGGAGGAGCTCTGTTGAGAAACATGCTTTGCCATAGAGCTCTGAAAGTGAGCAGAGTTAGAAGAAAACATAAGAAAATAGGTGTTTATGTGAAACCCATTTCAAAACGGTAAGTATTAAAATTTGCCTGGTAGCTTAGCAGGTCCACTGTCTTCTCTAATTCTATGGAAAGAAGTGCCAGAGGCGTGAGTCAGAGCCAAAGAAGAGGCTTTCTTTGACATACATACTCTATTCATCATGACATTTCACTATACCTGGGCATTAAAGCTGCCTCAGGAAATCTGTGTAGAAGTATTACATGCATTCAGTGCACAGACAATTTAAAAATCAATATATGACTTACCAATATACTATACTTTTACATGTGGGAGGGCTGGGAAAGAGCTGTGGCAAGGATCTCATCTCTGTGCAGTGAACTGAGCAGTGCACAAATACCATCCTAAAGGGAATTTAAGCACTCTGCAGAGGATCTGCATGTGATGACCTCCAGTGCACAAATGCTAGGAACATGCTCTTGAACTTTCTAAACACATTCCTCTTTGATGCTGGACAGAGGTCAAATACAGGTTACCAAAGTTCCATGAGGTTGGTACTTACCACTGTGTGGTGGATCCAGCCATGGAACAGCATTTGCTGGATGGCAAGCCTGCCCCAATCTACTTCAAAGCACAGTTGGGAGTAAACAGGTATGCTAATGAAGAAATTACATATGCTACTCATTTACCAGCTCCCAGAGGAACATTAATGGCAGAAGTTGATTACACATGCAGCAGCAAGAAGGTCCTATACCTGATCAAACACATTTGTGGGTATGGCGCTCCTTTCTGTGCCAGAAACAAGCAGGACAGGCAATATACAGACAAAATTATTCATAATGCATCTCCTGATCAGATTAACAGGCTCACCCTAGTTGGTGATATTGCTAATTAGAGACTGAAAGACAGCACTTGACATAATCTGTGATTAAAGAAGAAGAAAAGCAATTAAATGAGCATACAAATACCTGACATAGGTTTATTTTGTTTGTATGGGCCTTTTCCCTCTACAAATACCAAACAGATTTATGTGCATGAGATTTATGCACATGGTTGGATATTGCTGAAACTGTGCTTGCTTTCCATTTTGTTTGAAGCAGCTCCACTGAAATCAGGTTTGTTTATTTACCTGATATTTGACAAACTGTCTCTGACACTCAGCTATCAGGGGTTCATGCCCATGTTTCTTACTGGAAACTCCATTCACCTAATTGTTGCTGTAAGCAGGACAACACAAGAGGTGGTTTTGCCTCCAGGCTATTTCACCTGGGTCTGGTATCAGCCATGTTTTATTACAACCTATAAGACTGAGATGTCTTTGATTGTCTTTCCTAAGACTTCAGTTTTCATTTTCTTTTTCCTTGTTTTTTCACTTTTACATACACTCACACACAGAAGGTATATTTAAAGGAATATATTGATCTTAATGACCTCTCAAAATTTATCCTGGGGCTAATCAGAGGCTTGCTGGGTTGCGCTGGCTAAATCTATCATGGTATTGAATAATTCACAGCCTGCCTTAAAGGCTCCAGACTAGGTGATTTACCCCATATTAATGTGATGCTTTTGCATTTTAATAGGCTTATGTTAATGTTTTACAAAATGATAAAGCATTCTTCTGAACTCTCCAGTGACAAGGAATTATGGTATGAACCACATAATTTTAGCAAAGGACAGCCAATAACATCAGATTTACGAGTGTTGCTACAGCATCTGTCGTAAGCTTGAGCCAGACCAAACCATTTTGTTGAGACTTACCCCTATTCTGACTGCGCAAGTGGCTTTTCCCAACCTGTCTGACACTTTAATGAAAGTAGTCAGGCACAGGAGAAAAGGTAGGGCGTTCTGAAAGCAGAACTAACCTTTCTAAAATTGTTTTAGTGCAGAGGTTTTAATATCCCTTTGAGAAAATACCTAGAAGAGAACAAAAGAGATTTCATCGCTCTGAGGTTGGAATTTCAGAGAGCAGTGCTCACGAGTGGGGTCATATTTTTCCATTTGAAAGGAAGACAGCCTGTGAGCAGAGCTCAATGTGTTAGGCATATGTTTGGTGTTGAGAATCGCAAAATGCAGGTCAGGTGATGAGAACACTCACACCACTTCCCTGCAGCTGTACTGCACCTTTATATCTCAGCTGCTCAACGGATCACAGGAGTGCTTTCCCCAGCCTCTCAAGAGAGCAAACGAATGACATTTATCTCTTAAACCTGCATATGTGCTTATGTGAGAAGGGAGCTGAGGGTGGGGGGGGGAAGCTACAACCTCTCTTCAATAGCTGCTGGTAGTGGCATCCTTGTACCAACACAGGACGGAAACAAAAGGGAAAAATACTCCAGCCCTGAGCCTTCTGGTAGATGGCAAGGTGGGAAATGAACACCAGTTCTGCTAAATGCAGACTAATATATATGAGAGGGTGGGGGGCAGGTGAACTGCTTACCCTACTGACACTGGTCAGCTCAAGGCTTTGAGAATGGGACTTTTCTGGCAGATTGCATGGAAGATGGTGGCTTCCCATATTCATACAAGGAAAGGCTAGAGAAGAGAATAAGAAAAGTCAAAAAAAGACAAATGGGAATAGGGAATGAACAACAGTACAGAAACTTAACATTAAACAGAGTGTGCGGTATTATCTGGATTGGTGTACCATTTCCTACCACTGACAGGCAAAACAATTGCATTTATTGATTTGAAAAACAATATTTTTGTTGCAAGAGCTAAAAAAAAATTCTACATTATTTTGTGTTTCATAATTCATCTGACAGGAAAAAGAGGGCAACACTTAACAGAAATGCTAAGTTCTTGAAATGCTAAGTTCTTGAATGCTCAGGTGCTCACCTAGCAAACAGAAAATTAATTTTTAGCATGTGGCTTGCAACAAAGACTCAAGCCTTCACTTCACATACTCCAACCGAGTTCCTCAAATGCCATGATGTAGAAGCCATCTCTACCATAATGAATATGCAATGTACTGTGGAACATCTGCTGTTGGTTTTTAAATGGACTGCAAGCAATTATGAAATACACCTGGGAATTAAAAGATCCAGGTTTTCATTCAATGTTAATTTAGATCACCATGTTAGCCTCTGGCTTACTGGCTGCTATGAGGTGGGGCTGCTTGTTTCCAGAAAATTCAGTCTGCACCTGAGAGATTTTCATGACAGCTGAACTGTTTTGTTAAGACTGTCAATGTTAACAACTGCAGTAGAAGTATCCAGCAGTTTTTCTGGATACTTCAAAAAGATAATACAGAATTATTTTTCACACCACATGTAATTGTACTGTGGAGACTGTGGCCACAGTTCAGAAAATGACACAAGAAGTGACTGAACATTTAAAAGGATAACAATACCCTCTGGAATTTAAATGATTGCTATTAATACACAAGCTAGAAGAAACACTAAACCGCATGCTTCAGAGTTTAAGCCAATCTTAGCTACTAGGTACTGCTAGTAGATTATCCTATCACTGCTTAATTTAGGGTCTCAGAAGTCTGTATTGGAGCATCTGGTGCAGTCAGACAGGAAACTGAAGTATGAAGTCATTTTGGTATTGATGCTCTTCTCCACCTACAGCATGTGCAAAACTTAAAAACACGCTGTGCACCTTCAGAACTTTAGAGAATTAAACCATGCACGTGGCTGATGAGAAGGCTGATTGTTACATCCATGCCTCTGATTAAATACCTACCTTTGAAAATGTTGGCTGTAATATACATCTACCACTGTAATGAAGAACCCATAAGACCATTCAGGTACAGTGACATCCTGAATCACAGAAAAGAACTGAAAACAGCCACAGTAGAGGCCCTATTCCACCTCCCAGGTCCTGAATGTTGAGTCGATCAGAAAGAACAGCTGATGTGTCTTCCAAGGCAGGCTCCTTGAATACCATATTAGAGCATTTTCCCTTTTTTGCAACTGTTGCCTCATGTTCAGCATGTGATCTACTGCATCTGCCAGGTCCCTTTCTGCAGAGCTGTTACTAATGTTTAGATCTATCCTGTGCTTGTGTAGCTCATACTTCCTCTGTAAGAGTAGAACCTTTACTCATCCTTACTCAAACACATCTCACACTTTGTCACAGTGTTTTGTCACGACCTTTCCAAATTCTCATCCTCCCCCTTAGCTGTTTGTGGTCTCTCTTACTGCTGTGTTATCTGCAAATGGAATAAATGCAGTTTCTATCCTAGTATGAAGGCCCATGACAAAATGTTCTGTATCAATATGGACATCTTATAAGTGCAAAGATGAACTAAAAATCTTGAAAGTTGAGTTAGCACTTAGCAACTGCAGTCAAACAAGCTCAAACTTGCAATCTAGAAACACAGATTTTTTTCATTCTTTTGCTCATTGAGCACTTGTTTGTTGCAGCTAATCATCTAAAAAAAATCAAGAATTCACTTCATTCTAAAGTCAAACTGAGTTAATATTGGGAGTAAATTACGTGTATTTCTCATTGAGCACTAGTCAATTTAAACATCAGTCACACAAAAACAGATTTACAGCAGAAAAGAGTTGCCTTCTCAGAATAAATGAAGCAGAAACCCTGTTATTTCCTCACTCAATCTTTTGCATATAACAAATGTATTGTAAGTACAACCCACGATTTTCAAGATCTGTAAAATTTAAATGCATCCATATTTTGCAAAAGGATCCTTAAAACTTACTTTCAAGACACAGACTGTCCTGGAGCAGGAATCATTAGGGAGTATATTAGATAATAAGAGCCTGCAATGGGGAAGAAATTTTATTCCATAGTTCAAAGACTTTTTTATCTTTTCTAATACCAAACTTTATGGAAGTAGCTCTTCTCCTCATGGTAAATACACTCGACTTTAGAAATAAATTAATTTATTTCTCTACACTTAAATAGGAAATTACAAATCCTCTCACCCACGTTGACTATAAAGAATATTATATGTTTCAGATAGAGTTTCATAAATTAGTAGAACAGCAATCATCATTCTGAAAGAAAAATCAGAACAATGGAAGTTTAAGAATACAAGCAAAAAATTTCTTTCTGGATCTTGTGCTCCTCACTGATCAGAACATGAGTAAGAACTTCTTTCTGTTCTATCTTTGCAAGATCTCTTCAAGTGTAAGAATATATTTGGTGTCTCTGTATTCATGAAGGACTTCTAGAACATTTTTTCAACATTACAAGACTTAAATAAGAGATGCTGTAAAAGTGGAAAGCATGATGACAATAAGTTTTTTTTATTATCTCAACAGTGATGACTTAATGCTACTCTTCACTCAGTTTCTTAGCTGAAGCAGTTGGTAACCCTGTTCAATCATCTATACAGTAAAATTCCTTATTTACAAGAAAGACTTATCCTGATTAAATTATCTCCCTTTAAACAAAGATGAGTAATTTTCACTGTGGATCTTCAACACTTTGCAGAAATATAACTAAACAGATGTCAAGAAATGGTGAGAAGCATCTGAAGAAGCTACTTAAGTTATGAGTGGGTTTGTGTAGTTTTAAATTTCACATCTTTTCCATTCTGAGTGGCAACAGAGTGGAGACTTATTCTTGTTGCATGGATTATGTTGTAACCAATCTATTTTTCACAGGGCCCTCCACAGCAAAAGATGACTTAATTTAACACTTTATGTAAAACAAAGCCTAAAATAGGATCACCAGCTATTGCAACTACAGCGCCCCACATCATGAGCAATGGCTGCTTGACAACCTGAAGAGATCTGGTTTTATACCATTAGAGAGCAGACGGCCTTTTAGCTGTAATACCCTTGGACAGCTGCGCTGGTCAGGTGTGCACACTCTGTCTTGCACAGAGGAGCTTCAGCTATACCTGGTATTTTTAAAGTCCTACCACAAAATAAAACATCAGCGATAGTGTTTCATAATACTCTGAGTTGTCACTTCAGGGCAGGGACCATTTTTGTGTTTGTAGGACACCTAATTAAACAGGGCCATAATTAGATTAAAAGGTCCAAGAATTTTCAAAACTGAAATAATAAAAAATAACTGCTATAGTAATGTGTTTCCCAGAACCAGCCTGCAGACTCTAAAGAACCTGACTGGAATGGCTGAGCCAGTACAGAGCAGGTGATAATTGACTTCTTATGTACGCCAAGTTCACATCAGGACTTAGAGCAAATCTTCTTGCTGCAGCTTTAGCTCAGTATTTCTTTACTTAATCACCATGGACAGAGAACGGATCATCCTTTTTCTTTCTGAAGCAGAAGTCTTTTATGGTCTTGAAGACTGTTAATTCAACTCTGTTCAGTCTTCTGTTTCTTGCTCTCAGTAATACCAATTCACTTGGTCTTTCTTTGAAGGTCATGTGTTATACACTTGTGCTTATTCTCATTGCTACCACACCAAGAGTCTTTTTCCTTGAAGTTTTTCCTTGAAGTGCAATGCTCTCTTCCTGACCTCACAGGAATATTGCAGGATACTGTTAGGAATAGAGGATTTCCAGAAAGCTGATAAAATACGTTCTGTTAAAAGTTGAGCATCAAATAAAAAGCTAGAGGAATGATAGTCCATAGCAATGCCTAGAGTACTGTCTACTAATGTTAACACAGCAATAAGAGAAAAAGAAAATTGTTAAGGCTTGAAAATGTCTCTGAGACCATTGAGCCTAACCATTAACCCAGCACTGCCAAGTCCACCATTAAACCATGTCCCCAAGTGCCAGATCTACATATCCTTTACATACCTCCAGGGACCACCCTTGGTGGTCCAGGGTGGTCCAGGGACCACCCTTGCTTGACCACCCTTTCCATAATGTATTTTTTTCCTAGTATCTAATCTAAACATCCCCTTGCACAACTTGAGGCCATTTCCTCTCTGTCACTTGTGACCTGGGAGAAGAGGTCAATGCCCACCTGGCTACATCCTCCTTTCAGGCAGCTGTAGAGAGCGATGAGGTCCACCCTGAGCCTCCTTTTCTCCAGGCTAAATAACCCCAGCTCCCTCAACCATTCCGCATCAGACTTGTGCTCCAGACCCTTCACTGTTGCTCTTCTCTGGACATGCTCCAGCCCTTCAGTGTCCTTCTTGTAGTGAGGGGCCTAGGATTTGAGGTGTGGTCTCACCAGTGCTGAGTGCAGGCAGACAATCACTGCCCTGGTCCTGCTGACCACACTATTGCTGATCCAGGCCAGGNGCTAAATAACCCCAGCTCCCTCAACCATTCCTCATCAGACTTGTGCTCCAGACCCTTCACTGTTGCTCTTCTCTGGACATGCTCCAGCCCTTCAGTGTCCTTCTTGTAGTGAGGGGCCTAGGATTTGAGGTGTGGTCTCACCAGTGCTGAGTGCAGGCAGACAATCACTGCCCTGGTCCTGCTGACCACACTATTGCTGATCCAGGCCAGGATGCCATTGGCCTTCTCAGCCATGTGATCACATGTTGGCTCTTGCTCAGCCAGATGTAGACCAGCACCCCCAGGTCCTTTTCTGCCAGGGATCAGCATGCTTGTATTGGAACTTCCAGGTAAACACTCTGTGTGCTATGAATAATTTCAAGCCTCCTGGGGGCAGTAAAGATAAGAAACCAACACTCCTACCCTAAAAGCAGACTCCAGCCAATTCAGTTTAATAGGTTGATCTCATCTCTCCAGTGCTGCATCAGTACTTGGTATAATGAAATGAGTCATCCCATCACCTCTGCCTACTTCTAATGCTATCACCAAATTGCATCAGCTTAAGTAGCTCAGAAAAGAGTCTCTTTCTGTTTTTTTTTCCTAAATTTAACCATCTTAGAACCGCTCTGTTATGGGAAAAGAGTATAAACTGAGGGCTTCCTAGCAATATTTCAGTGAATAACAGAGGTAATTACTGTTATTTCCAAAAGAAAAAAAATGTGACACAAGTTTAATGAGATAAAATGAGTCTGGAGATAAAATAAAAAGCTGTTCCAGAGAGACTACAAGTGAGTTTATAAATAATATTGTTGATTGCATGCCTACTGGACAAGTTAATACAGCAAAAGATGTCTGAGGAGAGAAAATGAACAGAAGATTGAGACTGGTTTGCAGACATTTGAAAAAAACAATGTCATAGTGAAAAGCCAGCAAGCCAGTCTGCTTTCAAATATGTAATCAGAATACTTTGGTTTGTTGATGATAGTGAGGTAAGTGGACAGCCAAGCTCACGTTGGCACAAGTGACTGTGAAGTGATTAATACTTAAGATACCTGAGGCAGAGTAATGAGAAGTGCACGATGTAATTAAGAAAATAAAGAACATGAATAGTAATGCTGTTTGCACCTCAGAAAGCACACATTGTTGACATAGTGTGACAGCTACAGATGGTACCTGGAGTGGGAAATGTGTGAGAAATGTAGTGGCAAAATACAAACATTTGCAGGACTCTTGTGAAGAAGACATGATTTTCAAAGGTGCTTTCAAGTCAGCAGTATTCAACCCTATAAGACAATTGGAGAAGGTAAAAGATGAAATTTTGTTCTTTAATTACTAATATGTTAATGATAGCAAAAGGGAAGTCACTAGTTATTTAATCAGTGCTCTACTAAGCACTGCTCTACTAAGGGTTTACTTTGAGATTATGTTAGGTAGTTCTCTTGTCTTAAAAATGAATTAGCAGTAAATTTCAACTTGTCTCATACTTTACTTCACAATTTTGGTAGATGTTCAAGTGTAGCTAAATAAATGTGAATAATGAGCACAATAATTAGGAACTTGAATTGTCTGAGAAATTATATTCTAACCTGCATAGAACATAGGGAAACACAGGGAAATAATTCATGTGTAACACCTATCAATGCATGCAATGATGCAATGTATATATCACTATCAAATCACATTTGGAGTTCTATGTCTCTATGATCCCACTTCAGTTTTGTTTGCCTTGGGGTTAACAAATTGTTAAATAAGAAACTCAACAACAAAACTAGCATAAATGCCTGCTCAGACTTTTATTCTAGAAGAAAAGGCTGAGATATTTTTTGTCATTTGTAAAGAATTAAGCAACGACCTTGATAAAGCAGTAGCTTCTGCTTTCATGTTTGAGACTAGTGGCATTTAACAAAGTCTCAAGACAGCAAACTGTCCTAAAATTTATTTTTTTTTTTGTATAATGCAGTCACCTTCAGCAGTGCTTTCACCACCATCTCTTTTAGCCACCACCCCAATTATCTCCTTCGTGTATTCTAGCATATGACAAGCAAGCAGGCCCAAAACATACATCACAGACCATGCTTCCGCTTTAATTTTCTGAATAACATTTAGATCTAGGTATGATCTAATAAGATGTTGTGGATGTTGCCTTCTCAGGGAAGGGGTTACAGGCCTCAGAGGAGCAAATATATCCATGAGAAATCACGTAACTTGAATCCATGTTTTCCTGAAAAAGTAGTATTTTACTGTTTTAATGGACTACTGGCTTCTTCCCACAGGATCATTCTTAATACCAATCTCTCAGCCTTGACAATACAGCAAATCAAGCTCCCATTTGCTCCTGGCTGCACAGCAGCTCAGGGGCAAGAAACATGAACTTCTTGGAAGAAAACCCTTTGGGTAGTCAATGGTGTTCTACTCCCACAGCACTTCTAACCATTGACAAGAAATGAAGGTCCTGTGTTTGTCCCAATGACATCTTACCTACACCACGTGCTCTAGTGTGGAGACTGTAACTAAACCATTAGGCTCTAATCCTCTTCTCAGTAAATCAAAATGTTACCATTCAGCCTCATTCCTTTTACAACTCAGGATGAAATAAGTTACCCTGCAACAAAACCAAACAAAGTTGTTGGAGTAAGAAAAACTGCATGTGATTTTTGTTCTCAAGAGCTGCTGTATTATGTGACTGGGGAAAGAAGTGGGGATTTTCAGGAAACAAAGGCTAAGTAAATATAAGCATAAATCAGATAGCAAGTGAATGTCAGTATTTGTTGGCTTCTTTCAATACTGGCATTTAAATTGATGACTTCCTGGGCTCCAGATTAAAAGGTTACAGAGGATGCAGATAATCTTTCATGCAGAGCATGTTTGAGGCTGGGAATTCACTCTCCAGTATTTGAAATACCAGTGTTAATCCTCATGTTAGCTCTTGGGAACTATCCAACCCAAGGTAAACAGTCTGCTTGTCTCTTAACGAGCATCTGGACAACAATTTACAGCAAACTCAGGTTCATGTGGAAGGGATGCTGCTTAAAGTACGTGTGCTTTTTTCTGGATGGGACACTGGAGCAGATTTAAATAAGCTTTACTGAATGAAATTAAACGATTTTTTTCAGCAAATTATAAAATTATTTAAGCAAGTTCAACATAATCAGATAACTTTTCTAATCAATTATACACTAGAAATTATTTTCATGCTCAGCCAAATCTGCATTTATACTTTCCAGGTATCTCTCTCAGCAGTAAATAGTTACTGTATTCCTACACATAAATGCCCATTTAAATTTTGCATGTACTAAATTTTTTCCCAATATTTTTACAATACTCCAGTGCCATTTTTTCCTTAACAGATACTTATTTCATACAAGAAATGTAACTTATGTGACTGTAACTTTGAAATGTAACTTATACTCTAAATTCTGTAAACCAGTATCAACATCTAAAAATATTTAGTCCCCACTTCTTCAAAACTAGCTCTTAAAATTACACTGTTCATAAACACCTTCAATATTGGATTTAGGTACATGGACTAGAAAGGAAAGACCTTTGTTTTTTTTCTCTTTCCTCATGGATCTATAGATCCTTGTCCTGACACTGCCTAGTTGGATTTTAGTGGTCTTACCTCACTTTATCTGGGTGCTAGTGTCCCCAGGAACTAACATGCTCATAAACTCTCTGTTATTATATCAACAGGTTTTTAAGCAGGACTTGAAATAATTTAGAATTTAAAAAATGAAGGTACAGAGTAATCACTATTTAGCTGAAAGTGGAAGGGATTTTCACCAGGCAGAATTCATAGCAGAATCCCTACTCACTTCAGGAAGATGAAATTCAGCAAGGATAAAGTAAGATCTATGAGAAATCTGTATTTACACTCAAAAGCACTGAAATTACATTCTTTCTGCCTTTATAGTAGGAATCAAGTAAACACAGAGAGAAACTATAGATAAAAATACTCCTATGAATCCAAAAGTTGGTGACTATGATTCATAATTACTAATAATTTCTTTAACATATGCCTGTAATTTTTTTAAGGATTCAGGTAAACAATAATTCCAGCATTTCTTGCTTCCTGTTCTTTCATAAGATAAACAGCTGTAAGATATCTGTCTCGTTTTAATTGGCCGAAAAAGAAAACCTGAAGATTGCTCACCAAATACTTTTCCCAGACTATAAGTAAGGTTAAAAAACAGGAGGAAAATTAAACAACAGGAGGGGGAGTATGAGGCACTGTTTAATGCCTTTGGCATTATTTCTTTTAGCAGAGAATGCTAAGAAATGCTTCAAACTGAAATCACAGTTGAGCACACAGAAAAGGAAAATATCATTGTGTCTATGAAGTTCTCAGAAAGATGAACCTGTCAAGAGGTAGATAAAAAGGTCACATGAAAGTTAATGAAAAGTAATAAGTGGAATACATTGTGCCACAATGCTTCATCTCAATTAAAAGTTCACTTGCTGAATGCCATTTAAATTGACAGATACTGAGCTCTTATCAACTTGCCTATTTATTGTCTTTACATTTATAAAGGCTGTTGTTTATTCCACTGGGTAGCCTCTGGAATCCTCCTGTTGCGTTTTTTAGTCAAGAATAATTGAAGTGTAAAGAAGTGAAATGCCAGGATTCATAGGGAAATGTTCCATGGGAAAATGTTTCCTTATTACAGATGTTCATGTGCTTCAGAATAAACTGACATTAGAGGAAGGCTGGATTGTAACTTCTAGCAGTGTCTGGCATTAGACTGACACGAACTAAAGATTGCTCTTTGACCACAGCAATGCCATCACTTCAAGAGGCAGCTCCAACAACCCTTTTTAAGAGTTCAAGACCAAAAAAAGGGTGGTTTGGAAGGCGAGATAAGGAACATGTCATGTCTGCATGACATTCCACACTGCTGCACCAAAACCTCATCACACAGAGGTGTGAGAATAATGAACTCGCTGAAAGGGCTGATGATGTGCTTACTGTTGGGTTACAGCTTCAACACTCCATTACTCTGCTGCAAGAGGAGGACAATAGTTCATAGAGATGACTTGAGCCAGTTGTAGATGAGACAAAGTTTTGCAGCTTTTATATGAGAGAGATATCTTAAGGCTTAAGGTGGGACACAGAAGAATACCATAGGTACTACAAAAATTGGGAATGCAATTGCAGCATGCTGAAGAGAAGAAGTGAGGCAGAAGAAGGATGCACTTTTTGAGTTGCATGTGAACTCTCATTCTCTCCAGGTCAAGTGTCTGTCTTAGAGCTCCATGTTTAAGTATTCCACCCCTCTTCTTTGATTCACTACTTCAGAAAACTCACTTGTCTCAGGGTGGTAGTGGGAGATGGTATCTCCATAATCGATTGTTCCTAAGTCCTTGACCTTGCTCAGGAAATGAGAGCTCTGGCGTGTAGCTCTCCTTCAGTGCCAGGATCTCAACCGTGTTTCCTTCAATTCCACAGCAAATGCCTGTATAGTGTAAGAGTTGTGGAGCACCCTAAGTTAGAGCTGTGCCACTGAGCTGCCTGGACTGCCAGGGGCAGCTACCAAGAGGGAATCTGACATTGCAGGAAGGGTCCACCACTACGACGTGGGACGGAAGAATATGGATCTCTTTTGTGATACAAGGATGGATGCCAGAGTACCACAAGTACACCGAATACAACAGAAACACACAAGGTGTTCGGGAGTTTTATTGACTAGGAGCAGAGCTGTGGCAGATATTGATTATGCTTTTGCTCAGGATGGGAAACCAGTGTGCATATGCAGAAGTCTAAATGTGGGCACCAAACACTTCCACTACCAAAGTGTTAACTGGTTGCTTCATTTTAGGCAAGTGTTCAAGTGTTTCAGGCACGGTGGGAGGCTAGAATGTGTGGGAGACTTTCAGAGTAGCTTCACTTGGGGTGACACAAGGCATCTCAGTGGCTAAGAACAAAACATAACTCAAGGGATACATCAATGAAAGATAAACAAGCTCACAGTTCCATGGCTCCAGTTTACAGCACATCCAAGACCAGTGCTGCTCTGACAGTCAGGCCGGCAAATACCAAATCCAGGAACATCTCTTACAACTTGTACAATTGCACAAGTATGCAGACATATTTTCAGAGAGATTATATATGAAAAAGAGAACTGTTATCCTTATCTCACAAACACATAAATGTACACTGCTATGATGCAAACTAAAATATCTGTGTTTGGGATTTTTAAAAAAATTATACTTGTGTCTGAAGGTCTGAACCTGAATTAGCTGCTTACATTTAACTGTCCCAATGTCTTTATATTTTAAGGACCTGAGCAATAAGGATTTTGTACTGAATTCTTGCTGATTCTTACTTGTTCAGCATAGTTGAGAAACTGAGCACTTTGGGTAGCTGTCTCCTCTCCTTACCCAAAGCCTCAGGCTGTTAAAAGCGTGAAAAAGAATGCATTAAGGGTTATTTTTAAAATGCTTCTAAGTGGAATTTGTGCTCAGTTAATATTTAAGTACTGCCTACAATGCTCATAATAAAATGGGAGCATGCTTTGGAAAGCCCTGATTGAATGTGCATGTCGGCTAGTGCTCTGCTAGCCTAATGCAATTTGATTTTGACATAATGTAATGGAGCACAGTGATGAAAAACAGCAACCCTAATAAGGCTCCTCTTTTCACAGTTTATTTATTTTTGGCCACTGAAGCAGTGTGCTTCTCTACCCCTCTTTCTTTCAGAGCATGTAATCTCAAAATAATTAGCTAAGATGACTTTTCTTTGTGTCTTAATTAAATGAAATCTAAGTAACAGACTATTACTTTTATATTGCAAAACCGTAGAGGCATATTTTCCACTCATATATACTGGCAGCACAGAAGTTAGCTGAACAAAGGGAAAACCTACAGCAACAACAACTTTGCTGAAGGGAAAGCGTTGGACCAACAGGACCTGACTGTCCTGTAGGTGCTCAGAAGAGAACTGACTGTGTTCCATGCTGTTTCAGTTGCCTGCTTTTTAGCATCCAGGCAGATCAGACTGCACTGTGACTGGTATAAGGTGAATTAATGTTTAAAAGAGAATTGTATCAGGTTACCAAATTAATTTCTGTGTGACTCTGGTTTTGAACACAGGTTTTTAGGGTAAAAGGCTAATGCATTAACTCAACACATCAAGCACATCTCATTATGCAGAAGTCAATGTTAATACACTCAATTTCCTACATTTTTTAGGATCTGATGCTTTCAGGGACTTTTTTCTTCTCATGCTAATTGTATGATCTGCATCTTTTATCTAACATGTAGTTTGTGTCAAAAAATTCCTTTCAACAAAACCACCATCAGGCACTCATGAAATTTCAGATCATCAAGGAAGCAAGGGAAGTAAGTTGTGGCAGAATAGAAGAGGATGCTATTCTTAGTCCCAGTGGGCAGCAAAGCTAAGCAAATGAAAGTTACCCACTGAATTGAGTGCATTCACTCTTGGAAGAAAACTACTTTTTCACTTTAGATGTGGATGCAATTATCCTCTTTCTCTCCCAGCCACATGCATACACATCTGGCGATAATCCCGGCCTTTACAGGATGCTTTTTATGTCACTCTGGGAAATAAAATAAGTGAAGAAAAAAAAAGCTGTAAATGTTCTGAAGAGGTACTCCTGGTATAAAAGTGCTAAGCCACCAGCATAGTGAATAGTCTGTGACACTCACACCTCAAAGACTTTAAAGGAAGTGTCCAAGGCCATGTCTGAATGACACTGTGCTGAATCAACTAAGATGGCTGGCAGCAATAACTTCACATCCTGCACAGAGATGTAGGATGAAGTGTAGGGAACCTTGATGAAGTCTGTTGCTGACATTTAAATAAATTAATGATGTACTCTGTATACAAACAAGAGAAGCTGATGTTTCAGCAATGATGGGCCTGATTAGTTTTTAATTATGATGAAGCCAGCACTTTAATGGTTTGTGTTGAGCTTTTTAAGCCAAATTTCCAATAAGCCTGTTGATGTGGAAGCATAATGCTTTTATTGGCATATTCAGCTATGTGAAGATACGTAGATACTGGTTAAATTTAAACTGTTTATCAAACACATGCTCTTGGATTGTCCCACCAGCAGGCTTCTTCGTTCAGGTAGCAAATGTGCTCCCTTCACACCTACACACCTGCTTCCTTCACAAAAAACCCACAAATCTGAAGGAGGACAGGAAATGTGTCCGGGTCTCTCATGGACGTGCCACAAAATGTCTAGCAGCTTAAGACACATGAGCTGAGAACTGCCTCTGGCTCAGTTAATCTAGACACAGCCAATGCCATTTTCCCGTCTGCTGCACTTGCAATGAAGGGTAGTTTCTGTCCTTCTGTGATGGTAGCTGTGAGGCAACTGCTATTTTATGAAAGCAATTGATGCAATGTGTTAAGGAGCAATTTTAACATGGATGCATTACTGTTATTCTTTTTTTATTTATTGCTTTCATAGGTCTTGATACTGACAGTCTGAAAAAGAGCGGATACTTTCTGTGTTTAGGAAAAAACCATCTATTTCCATATAGCAAAGGGAAAATGGGAATTTTAACTCTGTCTGGTAGATTCAAGAAACTCATTGAAATTCATATTATTGTATGATGCTGTGGTATTAGGAAAGCATTAGTCTTGACCAAGACTACAGAGAATTGATTCCCATGTCATTTCTAAGTGACTATTAAAATGCAGATAATTTGTCTGAGTTGGTGAAGTATTCTCAAGTGCTCAAAGGGAAGATGTTAAGCTAAACAAGGGGACAGGTATTAAGTTGCTCAAAAGCCAACAAAAAGATAATGTTCTTTTACTTCCCTTGCCTCTCAAGTGTTGCTTTCAGCCCCTCAAAGCTGGTACAGACAGAAATAAATTAGATGGTCTATCATTAATCAGAGAATCATGGAATCATACAATGGCTTGCGTCGGAAGGGACTTTAAAGATAGATTATCTAGTCCCAACCCCTCAGTCATGGGCAGGAACACCTTCCACCAGACTGGATTGCTCAGATACCCATCCAGCCTGGCCTTGAACACTTGCAGAGATGGAGCATCCATAACTTCTCTGTGCAACCTGTTCTGGTGCTGCATCGCCCTCACAGTAAAGAATTTCTTCCTGATATCTAATCTAATCTCTCCTCTTTTAGTTTAAAACCATTCCCCCTTGTCCTAACACTACCTGTCTGTGTAAAAAGCCACTTGCCCTATTTCGTATAAGGTCCCTTTAAGTACTGAAAGGCCTTAATGTGGTTTCCCCAGAGCCTTCTCTTTTCCAGGCTGAACAATTTCATTTCTCTTACCCTGACATAATATTAATACACTATTTGTGCTTATTTGTATTAAATGCTGTATTAATGGTGATAATGTGCAATTTGGGGTTATATTTCTATATTACAGCCAACAAAGGTTCTGCAGTAGAAAATTGCCAATTTACCTTCCTGTCTGGAGGTAGATCAGAAATAATTTTTCTCTCTTACTCGATAGCAAAAGTCATAAAATTGTTCCCATACCCCAAAAAATACATCTAAAAATCCACATTAAGACTTTGTGATAGGACAGAGACATGTTACAAGTCCACTTTGATCCACTTTAAAAAAAAAAGGTATTTATGCTTCTAACATATAGGTTTTCACAAGCATAACATCCATGAATACTGACATAAATTAAGGATAAGTGTAATACTTGGAGGCTACTCCCATAGGCAATTTTGGTTAGAACCTAAGACAAAATGTATTTTGCATTTTGTAGGTAGTGAAATGTCCTCCTAATTTAAGGGTTGTGATAAAACATGCCACCTTTGGAATCAGGATCTTGTGTTTTGTCCATCTGAGAAACAGGTAATTGTGTTTTATAAAATTCAAAAGTAACAAGAACTATGGAACCTGACTTTGTAAGGATGTCTCTTGTGACTGGATTTGCTAACATCTCACTGTGGGTCAGCTCCAGCTGATAGTCTTCCCAGCTGGGGTGCCTGCAACATATAGACTGTCTCATTTAGACTCCCCTGTACCTCATAAGGGTAGAGTTCCTGTTACAGTGGGCACTCTTCTTACAAGGCTGCTCAATCTGCCTCTTCTCTGCCTGCTGGAAACTGTGTAGAGCATAATGCATTTGAGACAACTACCTCCTCCAAATTTTGAATCATTCAGACAACTTCTGCTAAAGTCAGCAGGCTCAGATCAGATAGACACAGAGAGGGACACTGTGTAAGACTTGTTATCTTCTGAAACTAGTTAAGAAAGAGCTGCCATGCATGTCCCAGTAGGATTCTGACAGGACAGACCCAGTTTCATGTTCCTCTGATCAGCTGCAGTGCACCTCTCACTGGTTCCTGACAGACACTACAGCAATGCCATGAGACGGTTAGTTACAGAAGGTGCAAGGCAAAAAATGAAAAAAAAAAGTATCATTAGATCTCTTTAGCACCATTCCCCTTTTCTCCATCTCTAGCAGTAGAAGTGTACATTGCTAGCTGACACTCAGTCCCACTCTCAAACCCTGCAGGAGAAAACACCGGTGTTTTGAATGGTGTTATCTCCTCCTGTTCTTTCCCAGCATACTGTGTTACCTACCCAGCCACTTCCTGCACTAAGGTACTAGGACATGCCTAGCATTTAAAATGAAATATTAACTTGAGTGGTCACAGATTGCAGTACATTTAGTATATGAAGAGAATAATACCTGTGCGAGTAAATCACAAATGTGGTGACAGATACTTTTTAAGAGAACCATGTAACAGTGTGTCAAAGTATTCTTCTTTTACAATGCATTAAAAGAAATCCTATCCTGGAACTGCTGAGAAAATAATTTATCCTGATTTTTTTAAAAGCCTGGTTCAGTCCTCTTAACATAATTTCCTGAGCTTTGAACTCATTGAGTCTTCTAATAGTGTCCTTAAATGAGGGAAGGAGGTAATTTTCTCTCTCGCTGCCTTTAGGAGATCATCAATCATGCATTACTCATAAGTGTTAGCATTGCACCATTCTGACTTTTTTTTTTTTCTAAAGAAGCCTAATCATGCATGGAGAAAGTGCGGTAGTGTAAAAGTTTCCATTTATAAATTGCACAGTCTTTGTGCAGAATTGCTGTACCTCCTACAAGGCAATTTTAGTATAAAGCCTGACAATGATTCAAATCTCTAGCTATAATACATTTTTTTATAACCTTTCCGTCACCTGCTGCCACAACACATTTCTATAAGAAGCAAATTCCATGGATGCTATCATGACAGATTTATAAATGAGTTGTACTGTGATTGTGTCACAGAAGACATGCTTATTAAGCCAAGGGGTGATGCAAGTATTGAACTATTTGAAAAGCCAAGCTACTTCTACTTAAATCCCAAGAAACAGGCACAAGATATTAAGAACTGGTTCGACTGAGCACTTTTCAATATTTGCATATTCAGTTAATTTCAGTATTAAAACACTGTCAAATTAATATACTAGTCTTTTCCACTTGAAATCGGATTAGATCACATGAAATGTGATGGTCTTTGTCTAAGCCCTCAACTTTAGTCCTTCCCACATTACAAAAATCAATATTTGCTTTTCCAAAAAGAATTGGAATTGGCAGTGGGTGATTAGGAGAAACAAAGTCTGAATACTAACTGTATCCAGTGGCAGTAAATGTCCAGAAGGAAAGAACAAAATAATTTCTGAATCGCACTGTTCATTGAAAATGAAAAGCATTTCCATATTAGACATTAGTCACTTCAGGAAAATAAATCAGAGCTGGAACAAAAAAGTTCTGCTTCCTGAATACACCACTGCACAGCAAGAGACATCTCTGTTTGCCATTCCAAGGCCCCACAGCACAATGTGCTTGGTTCAGGATCACACTTCCTAGGATTTTCCACTTTTTTCTTCCATTACTTCCACATACCTTTCCATTCAAACAACACCCTCTAAGCTCCATTCACTCTTGTAATACGCATTTCTAAGTGGCGTTATGTGAACTTTTGCTGTGGGCAGTTGCATGCCCATCTTTTGCCATGGGAGATATTACTGTTTCAAAAGATGCTTATTTGTTTCCAAATACTTGTGGAAAAGGAACACATCTTTTCCCACTGTGGTTTCATTACACTTTAAACCAGTCTTTCATGGGGTATATATATAGTAGCAGCAGCAGGGAGCAGCCTACACTTGAGGCTAGCAGTCTCACAAAATTACTGTGCAAATACAACTTAGTGCTTTCTCCTCTTTCATGCAAGACTTGAGTAACTGGCACTGCCTCATGCCTGTCAAAAGACTGCTCTGTAAATCCATTCTGGGCATAAAAAAGGAAAATATAAGTAAAATGCACATGTTCACCAAGTCTGTTTTTTAACCTTTTGAACTCTAGAGAAGCTTTTTAAAGCAATCAGCTCCAAGTGCAAATGATATCCTGCTGGCACTTAGCCTCCTTTCCCAAGAAACCCATTTGCAAAGTATTATTTGTTTATTTCTCTCAGGATAGAAATAAGCACTGAACATGGGAATGTTAATACAATTCATAATGATAAACCAGGGGTTTAAATGAGCACAAAAACTTGCTGAGGCAAAGCAAATGATTTTAAAGCTCTAATAGGATTCCTTGCATGAATTTGAAACATATGCACATAAAGCACTGACCCAGGACACTGTCACTGCCGTTTCTATTATCATTATGACTTTGCAAGTTGTGTCTTATTAATGAGCACTCAGTGCAGTACTTCACCTGTTGTGAGAGTCATAGTACCTTTGACGTCCCATCCTTTTTCTGAGAACCATCTTCTACCTAATATAAAACTGCTCTGAAGTAAGGTAATACCACACATAACAGAAAAAGCCCAGAGTAAAAGATTTGCATATTGACAAGACAGTCCATCACAACACAGAGACACCTGTGCTGCCTGAATGACCAGTAACAATCCAGTACGGGCCAGGTGTGGTACTTCCCCAGGAAAAGAAGTGAGACACTGAATTACCCCGCCAGCATTGCATAAGAAAACTCAGCTCAGGGAGCTGGAAAACAAGAGAAGTGAAGAATCACTGCTTATAGGATGCAGGTATTTGATGTTCTTTCTCTTTACAGCCAGCCACCCAAACATCTACATGGAGAGCACACACAAAAATCTTCCTCCTTGCAGAAGAGAACGGAGAAGATAAACTGATCACTGCACCAGGCTAATGCTAGGGAAGCACTTGGCCTGCCCAAGAGAGGAAGGTAGAGGAAAGCCAGCAAACAAGTTTTGTTTCTGTAAATAGATGCCACAAAATGGTGTGTATACAGAGTAAACCTCATTTAAAGACAAGATGACAAACTACTGCAGCAGGTTTGTCTTCCTACTTAAATCTTGCCAATTCAACCTAACTCCTGGGGTCCCTGAGGACAATACAACTCCTATGGCTCTATCTTTTCTCGTCCCGGAGGCATATGTCATGCAAAGCTGTATGCATGAACAGTCTGCACTGGAGTGTGCTTTCAGCTGCACAGGTCTTTTTATCTCCTGCAGTGCTGTCAATCCCCCACAGGATGGCTGATGCCACTGGCACTATTAATGCAGTATCTTGCCCAAATATGTGTCACTTCTATCTGAAAGAACAAGTCAGAGAGATTTCCTGGAAATGTTAGTGTATCTATGCAGAGACTCACAATCCTGGTCCCATGGAGGGAAGCAATCTATGGCTGTATACACAAGGTGGGATCCTTAACATGTACATCTACTCACCCACATCTTTTTTTCATGGAACTTTCTCAGTTCTTCAGATCAAGACAGTGTAATTGGCCCTGCCAGTCAGAATTGCAATATTTCAGGTGTCTTTCTTCAGCTTTTGTTTGGCTCCAAATTCATCTGTCAGGCAAACAAGGATGAAAAGAAAAATAATATGAGCTGCTTAGCAGGAAACTTTATCCATTTAAACCAAATCTTCAAAATGTTATTAAAACAAAAGCTTAGCTTTTCTTTCCTTCTGCTGCACAGAAGCAGTCTCAGTGAGAAAGTCACTATTGCCTATTTACAGAGCATATTTTTCCCATTCTAATGTTTGTTTGCTGTTTCAAGTGCAGCATATAACCAGTAAGCAGTTAAATTTTGTGCCTATTATAGAGCTCTTAAGTGTTGAAATCCCACAGCACATTCACTGCTAAGGAGCATATAGTTTCCAGCCTCCACACAAACTGATAATCTTTGTTTTCCACATCCATGTTCTCTATCACACGTAACTCTTTGAAGTTGTCTATACATATAAATGCTAATTGACTACTGCCTCGCCCAAAACTCATGCATGATTTCCATGCAAAGGCTTCCTCTGACCTCATGGATCAGAACTGTGATATACACAAAAGTCTCTTAATGGTAGATGTACCTGAAGAAAAACTGTTTACGTTAAGTGAATGAGCTATCTGCCAGCCAATTTTACTAAAAAACTCCAAATGTGCAGAATGATAGCTTTATGGATCTATTTTCTTAGCCACCAGCTCCACAAAGTGCCAGGCTGATAGAGGTCACAACTACTCCTCTGCCAATCTCCAAACTATTTTTCCTAAGAAAATGAAATAAATAAAAAAGGTTGACTGCATACCTAACCAGATTTGGCAGATACAGGAAACCATAAAAGCATGAATATTTATATTTATACCTGAACAATGAAGTGCTTTTACCATCAAGTAATGTGATAGTACTTGAGAGAACTACGCCTGCTCCATTTACCAGTTTATAGGCAAATAGAGACTGCTGGCTGTAGCAGGAAATATGAAACAGATTTGATTTACAGGTTTTACTGCTTTTAGGAGTTGTGAAAAGTTTGCAAATGGAAGTTGTTTTTCTACCTCCCTTGTTGCCATGGGGGCCTAGTGTAGGGGAAACCTGCAGTTCTCATAAAGAACAGGTGTCAATGGTACATTTTTATTGTTGGTACTTTTGCATGGCAATCTTCTTTTATTGGAATAAGCAAGACCACCAATGAACAATATTCTAATTAATCTGTGTTACAATGACTCTTCTATTTTTCACGTGTTCATTGCAGTTTAGGAAAAAATACTGAGACATTCAGTAATAAAAATTTTCTGAATTTAAAATCTAAATAATTGTTGAAAAAATTGTTGAAAAAAGTGCTACAAGTGGGATCTTAAGGGAAAAAGAAGCCAAATTGGAGTCAGACTAGGAGCTGTGCTCATGTAGAGCCTCATTCCATTATGAATGAAGAGGTTTTGACTTCCAGAGAGAACATGGCATAAATGACTTCATACGTGTCTACTTTTGTTTATTCATAATTGACTGGCTGACTCGTTCTGCTTGACCTCCCTTATTCCATTAAAATTTTAACTACATATTATTTGAGCTCATTTGTTTGTAACCAGTTGTATCTTTCTGGAAATGTGCACAAGTAGCATACCCATACTGTTTTTCAACATTTTATTCAAAGACACAGTACTTACATCCAGAAATAACATACTTTTACGGAAATCTGTTCCAGTCCATGTGGCTATGCTAGCAGGAACTTTCTGTTTGCTTTTCTTTTTTCTTTTTTTTTAACACAGATCGAATAATTCTTCTTGAAAAGGATCATAACTTTCTTTGCTAGAGCTTCATAAATACAAAAATCGAATATTTTCAGACAATGTTAATTTCCTTACTGCCCTGCAGGAATCAACCTCTGCAAACATATTGCCTCAAAATACCGTGTTGGGTGAGAGGCTGGCCATGAGTCAGCAGTGTGTACCGATCCAGAAAGACGATTGTATTCTGGGCTGCATCAACAGCAGTGTGACCAGCAGGGCAAGGGAGGGGATTCTGCCCCTCTGCTCTGCTCTGGTGAGCCCCCACCTGCAGTGCTGCACCCAGCTCTGGGGTCTCCAGCACAGGAAGGACATGGACCTGTTGGAGCAAGTCCAGAGGATGCCGCTATGTTGTTTAGAGGGGTGGAGCATCTCTCCTACAAGGAAAGACTGAGGGAATTGGGATTGTTTTGCCTGGAAAAGAGAATTGCAGCTTTCCAGTATATGAAGGGAGTCCACGAAAAAGATGGAGAGAGAGTACTTACAAGAGCAGGTAATGACAGGTGGAATGGCTTCAAGCTGAAAGAGAGTAATATTATATTAGATATGAGGAAGAAATTATTCACTATGAGGGTGGTGAGGCATTGGAACACGTTGCCCAGAAAAGTTGCAAATGTCCCATCTCTGGAAGTGTTCAAGGTCAGGCTGGATGGGGCTTTGAGCAACCTGATCCAGTGGCAGGTGTCCCTGCCCATGGCAGGGGGGTTGGAATTAGATGATCTCTAAAGTCCTTTCCAACCCAATCCATTCTATGATTCTGTGATCATGGCATGACTTGGTGTGGTGTGCAACTCCCATGCTGATCTGTTGGGTGGAACTTTCCCTCCTTTAGTGAAAAAGCCCGAATCTTGTAATCCTTCCTCTTCCAGGTATCCCAGTTCTTAACTCTAGTCCTTTCTTGGGAGACATTCTAAGAGATAGAAAAGACATCACTGCACCCATCCAGACATTAATTCAGGCACTTCACTGCACCAGTGGAGGAGGAGTGTTCCACCACATGCTACAAGTGCAGCATGAAATGTGAGGAGGGAAGAGCACAATGGGAGAGCAGGGCTCTGTCTGCAGTATGGCTGCCAGCTACCTACAGCCTGGTTATTACTGACAGACAATCGCACCTTAGATACAGTGAGTCAATTCTGTGCTGGCCAGTCTTCCCAGCCAGGATGTTACTGAGCAGTAAGAAAATATTCTACTCAGTTGCCTATGTGGTTAGAAAAGTATTTGAAAGGATAGACTGGGCAGCCTTTTGCTGTTGATGTGCAATAGCACAACACGTGACAGGATTCAATTTCCAGTGCACAAACCCGAGTATCATTGCCCCACAAGCACACCTTTGTCGTTCTTTTGCAATAGCCCCTTTGCAGACTTATTCCCATCTTCTATTCTTTCCTTCACTACTACTTTGATTCTTCAAATCTGGCTCAGCTCAGCTTTCCATGCAGCACATGATTCAGACAGATGCCTTCTCTTGTTCTTACTTTTCAAACCCATGGATTTTCTTTAGTTCAACACATTTCTCTTCCCTCTCCTGTTTCTTTTGCAGTTTAGAGCCAGGCTTCTTTCTGTTCCTTCACACTTACTGCATTTGCTGTAAACACCTTCTCATCTGTAACCTGCCATCTGAAACAGATTGCCTCTTTCTCTCTGCTTCAGCAATTCATTCTCTCTTTTCAAATCTCAATCAAAAGCATAGATTTTCTCACTATGCTGCATCTTTTAATTTTTTTTATTGTGTTATCAGATTTATGCCTGAATGCCTTAATTAGCTCACTGTAGAATGTCTTTACACAAAGACTTTCCATAATTTATAGTCTTCCCTATCTGAGGGATATTTCAGTCCGTATTATTTATGACCTTTTCTGTAAACAGAGAATAGTAGTAATCCTGTGGTCTGCCAATAAATCAGTCTTACCTATAGCAAAGTTATGTCCTGAAAAGAAAGACTGTACATCAGGACTGTACAGCAGAATTAATGAATGAACTGCTTTAAAGTATATCAAATTAGTTTGTATTTTTTCAAATATTTGGATCATCTGAAGGGTAGAACTCATTTCATGTAAAAGCAAGATATTTTTACCAAATTAAATGAGTAAGACTTGTGAAGTTATTATAAGGGATCTCTGCTTAATTTCATGAGCTACTGGTAAATTTACTGTAGGTGCAACTCCAATTCCTACTGAACACCTGACAGCCTCACAAGTGGTGTATTTGCAGAGACAATTGAACAAAAAGCAAATGACAATCCAAACCTAATGATGGAAAAGGTCAGTTGTATCCCTTAGGGATCCAGCAGGCCTTGCTGCACATTGACAAATTCATGGTCAAGCCCAGTATGTCAGTAAATTGCACAGACTATGAAAGTACCATCCCAGAAAAAGTGTTCACACTGCTTTTGCCCACACTCAAATTGACATGGGAATAGAATTTTACTCACTTATTTCTGAATTAATTAATCCAATTTAATTTTTTATAGAAAGCTCAAGAATTACAAAATTTTGGATTACTGCATTTATATTTTACTGGATTTAATCATGCCTGTAGCATAGTAACTGATAAACTAAATACTACTATTCTAGGTCATATTCCCTAGCAGTAATCTTTCAAGAATACATTCTCAGAGAAGGAAGCAGGAGAGAGAAGATAAGAAAATCAAAGCAGAAAGAAAAAGAAACCAGGCCACAGCATATTTAATGGAGACAATAAGGTCAGACAGCTTAGCAAAAAAGGAGGGAAAAGGAAAAGCAGACATCAGTGCATGTGCACTGTGGAGAAATGACAGGCAAGAGAAGAAAACCTATAAGGTCCTGAACACTACTGTTAATGTTCTTCAAATGGAAAGAAAATAATCCCATCTCACCTTGCTTTAGATAAATGAGATAGATATACTTTGGATAATGCTTTTAGACAAGCTTTTTAGAAATGCTTTAGATAAAAGAGATAAATGCATTATTTTTCTTCTAGTCTTAGTTTACCACATCACCCATTGTTGTGGTTGAGACATGAATGACGAGTCTGTGACAGAAAATAACTTCTCTACTAATTTGTGGCTGATAACCTGAAAATGTGAGAGGCCCTACTTTATGAATACATTCCTACACACCTCCTTTCTGTCTATTAGAAGACAATTATGTCTTTCTTATAATACAAAATCTTAAAAGAAGCTAAAAAATGGTCTGCTCCCAAATTTGGTCAGGTAAAAGAGGCTCAAAGTCACAGAATGGGCCAGATTGGAAGGGACCTTAAAGACCATCTCGTTCCAAGATCCCTGCTATAGGCAGGGACGCCTTCCACTAGACCAAGTTGCTCAGCAAAACATACAATGTTTGAGTTTCTATCAAATATATAACACACATTATCTGCACATAAAGTCTGTCTTTTCATGTTATGTTCTTTTCAGGTAGAAAATAACGAAGCATTTAGCAGTGCTTCATACTACGTAGCTCAAAATGCACAAGAGGCTGGATACAACAAAACCACCTGCAGCTGTGGGCTGACAGAAAGTGCCTATGACTGTGGGAAAAATCTATTTGACAACTGACAAAAAACTTGTCTTAACTCGTTTTGCTCATTTTCTTCTAAAGACAATATTTATTGTCATAGAAACACAGAAGAATTGTGTTTCTGCAATCTGCAACTGAACAAGCCATGGGGAAAGAGGCAGAGGAGTATGGCTTGCACAGCATGAGAAGGCAGCTCCCTATCTTTGGGAGCTCAAGGAAGGAGAGCAGGGCAAGTTTGAAGACTCCCAAAGAACAGGAGCTGTTCCAGCCAGTGCTTTTGCAAAGCAACTGTCGTGCTGAGTTAGGAACCACAGCCCTGTCCTTCTCATTAAATTGAGCCCACATTTTTGTGCTCATTAGAAAAAAGGACAATGTGTACAGAAACGAATCACTGAGCAGTAGTAAATAAGTAGAAGTGGGGAAACTCTGTCCTGCAGAAAGTTAAATTCTCTGTCTCTCCATTGTCTTCCTGAGCAGTTACTCCTCAGGATCCAATTCCTTTTCTAAAAGGCCATTTCAATCATAAATTTTCCACCCTTAAATCAGGTAGCCTCTCTGGCACTTTCTCACAGTTTTCTTTCATGGTGATTCTTGTCCATCTAAAATAGAGACTTCAAAAACTGTTTTCCCTGTAGCAACAGCCTGTATTTTGTCTACGCTCATTTGAATAATTAATCTTCAAGGCCTAACAAACCTTCACTGATGGCTTTCTGCAGAGCATATCCCAGCCTACATCAGTAAAGGTGAAGCTGTAATACATGCAATTAATTCTTAGTATACAAAAATGGAGTCTGTAATTTAATACAGATTTGAAGAGCAAAGAGAATTGACATTTGTAGATGAGGGGTTTTTGAGGTGCCACAAGAAACTTTGAAGCAAAGTTATGCAGTTTTGCCACACAGTCCGTACCAGAAATGTACATAGCACCTAAACCATGTGATTTCATTTTAATTTTTTATTTTTATAGGAATAATGTGTACTCACTGGGAGTATCTTTACCCTGAAGTCTTGTATTTTATAGGAGAAAGACTAAGATGCTGATTTAATCAGGTTTAACAAGGATCTGTGCATGTTTGCATACATAATTAAATTCAGAACAAGTCTTCTAGATGAGGACTCTCTATTATATGTGGGCAAAATGCCCACACCATGTTTCTAGTGCTCACGTTTGGTTTTAGTTTAAAGTTCTCTTAATTCACAGGCATCAATTACCATTTCCAGGGACACAATTTTTAATGCATGTGCTCAAAATGATTTTTGCTTGCCATTTCAATTCTATGCTCCCATCTACTCCCACCCTCGCTCCCAGAGATACATGATTCCATATCCCTGCTGGGAGAGCTGTGGCTCACAAAGAGTATTGATCAACATGGCACTCTGGACACTGACAAATACGGACTTTTTGGTGTCTGGAAGAGCTCAGCAGAGAGACAGCTATTCCACAATGCAAGATAATCTCTACTGAAGACCTAGCAGGCTCACTTTTTCTAATTCACTCCATCATGTATTTTTCTTCTGCTTGCAAATCTATCATATTATGGCACAACACATCATATGCCAGGAGGCATTTCAGGGTAGTTTGGTTTATTTGGATGAAATACATGTTCATGCAGAGAGCTGGAACTCTTAAGAAAGGAACTTGTTTTTCATGGCTTTGTTTTCAGAAGACAAAACAATTAAGTGACTGTTGAATTTTCTGCAGGCAGACAGCTATATATTTTAGACTTTCACAGCTTTTAGAACTTATAAAAATCCAATGGCCAGAGAGACTAGAAAAGAGTGAGATGCTTTTCTTTCACATTTCTTACACCCTTCAGAATGGTTCTAAATATATTTTAGCTTAGGGGAAGTTGTTGGTTATGGACTACTTTTTGAAAGCACTCTCTTCATCCTTCTAATAACCTTCTTTCAGCCCTTGGTCCTTCAAATAAACACCCACTGACACAATCAGGAAGCCAAAAATAAAGAATGCAAACCATCTCATAATATTTAGTCCAGAAGGTACTTTTGAAAAGTCATTGCACCTCCTCAGATCTTTTACTGGCTAAGAATTTTCTACTTCACTATTTCTAACTATTTGTACTTGGGTCATGGGAATGAGTGAATGCAGAACAGATGGATGCATTAAACCACACTCCTAACGGAATGGAGGAAGAAAGCGGTGAAACAAGAATAAGAAGAAATAAGAATACCATGATCCTATTCCTGTAGCAGAGGGTTGTACCAAGTGCATGTATTTATGTATGTTATACAATCACAAGTTCCTAGACACTGGAGAACATCATGAAGATTCTGTAATACTCTTCCAAAATGGTACAGTATCCCATCTTTTTAGCACATACCTTCAGACTACCCATCTCAGCCTAACAGTTTCTCAGAAACAGAGAGAGGAGGGGTGGAAACAGTCTGCAGCACAAAAATGAAATTCTGGAAGTACTACTATTACTGAGATAAAGGGATGGAAACATAATGTAAACAAACAATTTGTAAGGGTTTTGAAAGCAAGCTCCCATCTGTTCTAGGCACACAAAAATGCTACAGAAGGGACTATAATTTACAGCATAAATGGTAGTACTGTTAACCTCAATTTAACAGGAGAAGGAAAACTGCTATTCATGTCAAACACCATAGCATTATATAAATGATCTACACAGAGCAGAAAAATTGAGACACAGAAATAAAATTGTATGATTTACACAAGGAAGCTGGGGGCAGAAGCCCACATATACAGGTATGCCTGATACACTTTGTCAAACGGGTGCTGAAAAATACTCTGCAGTAAATAAATAAAAACAGTAATTCCCTGAATTCTTCACATTTTCTCTGGGAAAAAATAGACCTTTCAAATATCTGATAATTATTTTATCAATAATCCATATTCACTCTGTGGCAGCTGCTATGATTCACTGTGTTTCACTCCAAAACCAGAATGGCACATAAGGCTGTTTGGGAACAGAGGTCCCTTCCAGCAGAGTTGTGTGAGTGCTGTGGCATTTGTAACTCTACTTAGATGATTTGGGAGCACAAGTCCTCCTCAAAGTCATGGCACAGACAAAAGACTTTAATCCACCATCACAGATGCAGGATTCCTTTTCTAAGTGGATTGGTGATGAGAGCAGCTGGATTTACAGACATCAGAAAGAATTATTCTGTTCTGCTAGCTGAGAGGAAAGAACATTTTCCAGTTCTTCAGCAGAAATACACTTGCTGAAGTCATTAGGATGAAATGGGTCTTACCCTTAGGAAACTACACCGAGTATAGGGATGTGCATTTGGCCTGTTTCATAGAGGTGCCGGTTTTCCTGCAATTTCCTGGGAAGAGGAAAGAAAGGGAGGCTTTGATGTACTGGAAGAACCACAAATACTATCGACTGATTTGCTGAGTACAGATTCATATTATACCTAAAAAAATTTAATTTTTCTTTCTTTATAGAACAATTATTTTTGTCTCAATGCACTTGTTGCAATTTTCCTGTTGGTCACATTACTATTAAATTTAACAGGTTTGCCCAAAGAATATTCCCTGGGAGGTTATACAAAAATCTTCAAAAGGCACAAAAGGCATTTTCACAGGGAGAAGAATTGGAAACACATTGCAGTTAGAATAAAATACTTCCCCATCAATGACAAGCAATGATTTTGCAGCAACAGGGCTCATCTGGTAGGACTGAGGTTTAATTTGGTACCATCTCCACACTGCCAAAAGTTACAAGTAAAAGCTACAAAAATTGTGACTTTAAAAAGAGACATTTTCTGGTGTGTTTCAAGCAAGCAATTGGAATTGCTTCCACAGAGTTGAGTTGGGTGCGGTTTGTAATTATTTAAAAGATTTTTTTGTTGTTGCATGATATCCCTGTTGTGACAGTTTTCACCATGGTAGAAACCGGCAGAGGCTGCCGGGGAAGTTGTGGGCTCTCCCTCCTTGGAAATGGTCAAAAGCCACAAAGACATGCTTCCATGCAAGTGGCTCTACATAGCCCTGCTTGAGTGGGTATGCTGGACCAGATTTCCCTGATCTTAACCATTCTGTGATTCTATATTTATTGCTCAGCAGGAAAGGTTGGTACTAGCTTTGTCTCCACAGGTGATGTCCACTTACACTGGAAGACTCTTTATTAGACAGTGCCACATACAAGACCTCCAACTTCTAAATTATGTCAGTTTCCATGTGTACTGTCAGTACTGAAGAACACATTTAAATCATTTGCTTTATCAATAAATTGACAATGTGCTTTCAAAACCTTACATAGTTTGACACATACAGCTTCTAATCCTAATATGCAAGAATTTGTTGAAAAACAAATACTGCTGGAGTTTCATTAAGTTACTATATTTCATCTTAAATTATGTTGATTTACAGAGACACCTAGCATTGCAATGAACAATAACAGATGTGACTGTTTTGGCTAAGTACCAGTCACCAGATAAATACAAATTCCTAGAGGATACTTTCACCATAACAAACTTTTTGTTGTTTAACAGTAGATTGTCACGGACAGTAACAAGCTGCTGATAACTGCCCATTAAATCTTTTGACATACAGGATACAGACATAGCTGCTGAGCGCTGGACAACTTCATGTGTGACATCTAATTCCTGGAAGTTACTGGAGGAGCATGTTTGTGCCACAACATTTCTACATATATATACACACACACAGACTGTGTGTAGGATAGGAAGATGCCTGAGATAATTCATTGTATGAGACCAAACTTCACATCAGACTTAAAAAGTTCCTTCTAAAGGACTTTGAAATACACTTGCTGAAGTCGTTAGGATGAAATAGGTCTTATCCTTATGAAAACACACTGTCTACAAGGATGTGCATGTGGCTGGTTTCATGGATTAGAAGGGTCAGAGAAAACAGGTGGGGAAATTGGCTTATAAAGGGCGATGCAGAAGCGAAAATATTGGGAATGACCAAGGGATTGCAGTACTGGGGAAGCCAGGTGACTGCTGTTCTGAGCAGGGAGGATGGGCAAGGTGCCCGGGGTAGCCTCGACTCACAGGACACATAAAGGACCCCGGGAAGAGGAGGTATCAGAGGACATAGCTCAAGCACTGACAAACGCATCAGCAAAGTGGCCAAAAGCTGCCGTAAGTAACCACTGGCAATGGAAACCGGTACATTCACAAGGTGCAAGCACATGATTCTTGAAGATCATTCCATGTTACTGAGAAACAATAATTTCTGAAAGACATTCCTGTGTATCAAGTAATGCAGACTAGACACTCCTTCAATACAAGATGCCATTTCTCCCAGACTTCTTGACAATGATAAATAATCACCCGACTGTGAAATGGCCAGTGCAGTCCCAATGCTTTCTTATCAGCAGCAGAAAGTTCATGTGCTAGACTAAGAAAAAAAACTGATTTAGAGAAACAGTGATATCAAGGAATAAAACCAACAGTTAGAGAATAGACCAGGGAAAATTAGGAGCAGATATTTCTCCATTGTTCCTTTATTTTAAGAATAAAACTAGACAAATTCTTTATCAGAAGACATATAAGGCCTTATTTTAATAGGCCATGGTGATGACATCAACGAAGTGTACTACTACAGCTAATTTATATGTATAAGAGTCACTACACCTGCACAGACCAGAACTTGAATACTCAAATATCTATGTATTTGTTTAAATTATCTTAGACCTCTAACATTGTCAGAGTGGCATAAGCTGACATAAATGAAAGATAACCCACTACTATGCAATCTGCTTATGCAAGGGAGATAGGCCACAAATACCCTCAATGCAATTAAGAAGAGCAGAACAAATTTTGGTCAAGAAAGAGATTTTTAAGACCATATTAACTGAAAATGCAACAATTTTATCAAGAACAAAAAATAGAGGCAAAATAAAAACCACACAGAAAGAATTATTCTGCATTGCAGCTCTGCCCTAAAACTTCAGCACTTTGGTGCACTATTTAGTATATATCTTTTATGGTTTCTACAACATAAAGCAGTCATATTTGGAAGTAGTCCCTAGCTTCAAGACCTGATTCTCTGCTCTGTGAAATTAGAAGTACTTCAGCTGAAAGAAAAATCAGTCACATAAAACCTGAATCTAAATTATTATATTGAAACCTTGGAGCTGTGCTTTTGGCTCCCCTAAAATGAATATAGAAATGCATGCTCAGATTCCTGCAAGCATATCAGGAACACTATTTGGGTTACATGGCAAACAAATTACACTGAAGATAAGACCCAGAAGATCCTGGGAATTTTACTGCTGCAGACCTTAGTCTCTAGGGGAAAAAAGAGAATTCTACCGACATATACTTAAAAAAAAAAAAAAACCACCATATTTTTTGCTGGGTGTGTGGTAAAGGGAGCAAAGCTGACGGCGTGAAAAAAAAGAAGTGCAATATCTCATAACAAGAGAGTTTGTTATTATTACAGCCAGCAAGAAAAGGCTATTATGTGCGAGCATTTAGGATACAAGCAAGCACAGCATCAGAGGGAGATCATATGGCAATATGATTGTGATATTAGCCTAAACGAATTTCAAAACACAATCTGCTGCCATGGCAAAAGGGTTCCGTGAACTGCTTGATCAAAGAAAATAATAGAAGAACCTGCATCTGGACAAAACAATCCATGTCATAATTCACAAAAACAGCATCTATGAACAAATGGAGCAAACTGGAAAAAAATGCAGTCCAGTTATTGCATTCCCTTCAGCCAGCTGACATTTTTATGATACAGTTCTGCTGGCAATGTAATACTGGGAAGCTGTTATTGCACTGCCCACCTTACAATACATGGCTGCAGTTTTGCCACTACACTGCTGCTCATAAGCCCTTTTCTTCTCCAATCTGGAACAAAGAGGTTAAAACACGACACATTAGCAAACTGTGAGGTGCAGCAGGAGCAGATCTAAACAGCCAGGTGCTGGGTGCTGAGACCTGACACCCTGCAGCCTGTGCATCTGGGGGCTACTACTCCGGTTTATGCGTAACCTGGTTCCAAGGGTCAATGCTCACTGGTGGCTGGAAGGCACCAGGTGCATTCCTAGAGTGCATCCTTGGGCTTACCTACGGACCATTTACTTCTGGTGTTTCTGTACATAACTTAATTCCTGAACTCCATAAAAAGATACGATTCTTCCTTAACAATTAGGGTATCTTTATAAAGTGCAACTTGCTGCCATGGACACTCATGTTATTTCTGAATTGAATAGCTCAAGTACTCAGGCTTTTGCCTGGATATACAATAAGTAAATATGGAAGTGTCTTTCATTCTCTGATTATTCTTCCACAGACTCCAAGGGAAATTTCTTGTCCTAAAAGTGCTGGAAGGATGACAGCTTCTTCTCTCATGACCCACCAAAGCTGCTTATCTTCTTGAATGGGAGAGAGAGTAGGGGAGTGGAAAGGTAAGATTAGGGAAAGTCTGGTATTTAGGAGACTTAGGCTCTGATACAAAGCTGTCTTCAGTTCTGTTTGACCTTACTACAGCTGTGTGGAATTATTGTCCTGCATTATTTTGTTGTAAAGTAGTTTGCTGGAGCTATTTTTGACATCAGGTAAGTACATATCACTGATAATTTTGGAAACCTCAAGGAAGCATGACTCAGAAATGGATCCATTTAAAGGTTTTGGGAAGCTTTTCTGTACCCAGGATGAGAATGTTAGAGGTCTAGGCAGACACTTCAGAAATTTGAACATGATGTGTTATTTGCCTGATTATGTAGGCTCTTCAAGAAAAGCTGTGGTTGTTCAACTTAGTTCCATTCCATTAAAAATCTAATAAAAAGATTTTTAAGATAAATAATCATATGTCTAAGTGATCAGCCAGCTAGCAGGATCTACACTATTGAACACCCAAAAGTAAAAGAACCATAGACATTTTGAGAACTTGTGATGCCAGCACATAACAGTGGTTAATAAAGCTGTAAGAGGAATCTGTGCTGCTCTACTAGCACACAGCCTACACCCCTGCAGAATAGCTCCCTATCCACCTACTAATAACTTGCAATCTTTATGTACAATCTCAAATTTGACACAGAAGGCACAGACAGATTTTGGGTTTCATCTCCATTAATACCAGCCACTGTAGAAATATTTTGTAGTTCTGCTCCTTTGTTGGTAATGACAGAAAATCATCCGACCAAACGGAGCAGCCAAACCAGAACCAGAAACAAGCATAAACAACTATTGAGTTATAACTTCTCAATAAAGCACTCCACTTTAATATCATTTTTCTCTCTGGAATGAGGCATGATATTGTATTATGCCACTTAGTTTAGAAAAATATATTGCTAATATTCTTCAGGAATACATACAACCATGTGATGTTTGATCACAGTAACATGGTGATACTTTGTGATGCTACAGAGATTACCAGTTATGCATTTATCAGATCTGTCCATTCCTGTCAGCAAGAAGATACCCAATACTTGACTTAAAAGTTTGTTCTCTAATTAGTGGGTATGTGTCTCTACTATGCCTTGAGTTGGCCTAATTATTCTTAATTAATTCTTGTCTTGATCCTGCTGTTAAACAGAGTGGGTATTTGCAGAAACTTTATTTTGTGCTGATTTTAAGGACAGAGAGCAAAAAACATTAGAAATACTTCAAAATAAGTTTTCCAGCATAGATAAGTAATTTCTGGTTATTCTGGCAGTTCAGCTAACTGCATTTTAATAGCTGACTTTTGACACTCGACAAAGTAATGAAGATCTTGTTTAGTTTTAGCGTACAATTTTACTTTCGTCATTGACACCTAAAGAGAACTTCAGAACTGGGTCATTAATATAATTCCACAGTTGTGGAGAAAACACATCCATATCTTCCCCTGCAGTACAAAGCCAAACTTGGAAAAAGCTGCCCTTGCAGGCATTTTGGCAAAGGCTTTGCATGTTGACAGCTGGCTTTTCCTTCATTTTTTTGAAAACTCAAAAGGACTCACTGAGACAGACAGACAGACATACAGTATCTGAAGATGATTGTACACCAGGTGGGAAGCATTTTCTAGAACCCAAAACCAAGTAGGTTATCGATTTAAACCTATAATTATTAGATTACTGAGATCTGTTTGTGTTTTCCAATTATGATGGGCAGAATAAAGAATAATTCTACCTATAAAATATTAACCACATATAAGTACTTCAGGCAAGAACACAGTAATAGCTGGAATTTCTTCTTTGTAGATTGCTATATTACTAATGCCTTCCAGTTATTTCACTCTAAGTTGAGACCATCCCCCTGTTATTAACTCACAGCCAGCATTCAAATTACTATTTGCATAAACTTTGCCTGCCTCTGGCAAGAAGACCGGAGAAATGCCTTTTATGAAATCATCAAACAAGTACTTTTCCAAAAATAAATTGAAGATTGCAGCCATTTTTTAGCTTCTGAAATAAATGAAGCTTTCAGCCAATGTATGAAATTATTATATGTAGGGAAAACCTGAAAGAGAGCAAACTGCATTATAAATGCAGTACCTGTTGAAGTGTTGTTAAAGGGCATTTGAATTGGCATGTTAAACGGAATTAAAATGCAACAACATCCGGACATAGGCCTAATTGTTGTAACGGTGTTCTCTAAGGACTGATACAGGAAGTACGCCAACGAAATTGCTGAGCACGATGTTGCATTTTATTCTATCTCCGTTTTTTGCTTCATGTTAAATATGCACTCTTGCTAGATTGATCTCATTCTTGAAATTATGAGTTTCGATGAGGGAAAAGGAAGGTAAAATTACATTTAAACACTGCATCAGTGAACATACACTGTTAAAAGAACTTCATAAAAGAAATACATAGCTGTCTTTTACTCCATACCTTCATTCCCATATTACTCCTGTATAATACTTCGTACAGTATTTTACACCTCTAAAAAGCCAACGACATTTTTCTCCATTTCTCTTTTAGTTTGCCTATTACTTTTTAACAACAAGAAGTGCCTTTCACATAATAATAACAGTAAAAGCTCTTACATGTTCTGGACTAAAAGTATTAAAGTGTGTCTAGATTATCGAACATTTTCACAGGCAAGTGTCTAAACTGAAAAAAAATATATTTCTCTGGATTTACACTGATATAATTGAGATGGGAAGCAGATGCTGTTCTGTAACCAAAAGCCCAATTATGTCAATCAAATGTATCTTCAGGAAGTTAGAAATCTACATAAAACTTGATCATCCTGCTGATATTAATATATAATTAGTTAATAAGCCCCTACAGAGGGGAAGCAATTTTAAAAATTGTAGTGCTCACTGTATTGCATTTTAAAGACTAATGTCACTAACGCACAGGTACACTTAACTGGGCTTTTTTGAATTTACATTTCACTACCACTTTATTTTGTAGCAAGCTTAGTAATTCATTTAGGAGCTCTAAAAAGACAAGTTCAGTGAGAGAAATCACAAGTCCATTATGTATATGAAGTCATTTGTCATCATGGATATTTTATGAGAATTTTGTGAAGCTGTAACAGATGGTGAAAGTTTTACTTGGGCTAGAAAGAATTTTTAAAAGTAGCTCTATTTGATTTCATCAAATACATTTAACACACATGAAGAGATTACAAAACATCTTTAGTCTCTTGACTTTTCAAAGCTCTTTGACGTGTAGTATTTTTTCAGAAAATTTTGACAGAGTCAAAGTGAGCTGAGTAGAAACAGCTTATGCAGAAAATGATGCATGTAATCTTAATCTAGAAGAAAATCTGGACAATTTTGTAAACAGTAATAAAATAAAAGATGGAATAAATCCATGGAAATCAGGATTTGTATCTTATTACAATAGAAATGTATTTTTCTCATAAAAGGGAGAATAATCAGTTCTCAGTGAACACTTTCGTTTGTTGGATGTAGTATGCTATCCCTAGTAATATGGATATTAACATAACATGATTTAGCTCAATCAGTGAAGCTGCTGTTCTTTAAAGATCACTGTATGTATTCATGAGCTTCCACTAACAGAAATTCTCTTGTCTAAAGAATCCTTTCAGGAGATTTGAACCACTTTTTTTCCAGTGATGTGTTTGTTTCGAGAACTTTGCCCATACTTTCTCCAACTCTAACAGTTAGTTGATAGAAAAGCTGGGGAAGTAGACATGAAACGGGAGACTTAGAAGTACCAAAACAGTCCAACATCACTTCCCAGACTGACTCTACCATGGGCAGACTTCTCCATATTGACTCCACTCTAAAAGATGTGCTGTTGTTTCCCTTTCTCATTTTATGTCAGACACCTTGCAGTTTTGAAGACACACAGAATCTTTAATGTTAAAGGCTTCAATATCAGGTTTGACAATTGCTTCCAGTGATGAAATCTGAATAAATGAATGCACCTTCTAGAAAGAAATTAATTAAAACAAGGAAAAAATAATTGAAAATACCCCTGGATTCAAGGCTGAGGTAGGGAGGAAGAAATAGATAAAATAAAAGGAAGGAATCCCCAATACAGTGGCAATAGCAACCCAACTCCTCCAAAGCAGCTATAATACTGCTTTGTGTTAAAGCAGTTCATTGGTGTGAAGCCACTCAAAAGTCATTCCTTTGGTGCACAAATTACAGAAAAGCAAAAACCTGATGTAGCTCAAAATACAGTTAAATATATAAAGCGACCCTGAAACTTCTGACCTTTGCAAAGAGGATAACTTTGTAACTATTAACTTCTAGAAACTTCTAGAAATAGTACATGTGTTTTTAGTACAATGAGAAAAAGTAATTTTTTTTCCGAGAACAAGCCTTTATTCTCACTATTTTAGCTTCCTTTAATGCAAGCTAGCAATTAAATTGAAACACAAACATTGATTTGGCAAACACTTGAAGTAAAATCAACTTGATTGCACATGCTCTTACTACTTCCCCCAACAGAAATTACAGTGTAGAAGAACTATGTGCCTTAGGATTTGTGTGCACACAATGTAATATTATGGCATAGAGAGAGATAACCAATTTAGACGTGAAAGTAGCCACATTAGAGCCTTCTGAATGCCCAGTGCCACTCAGGCCAATGCACTCCAGGAATATTCCTGTATTGCTGTTCTCTGCCCATACCCTGACATAACACATAACCCACTCAGAGGCAGGTCAGGCACTTGTGCCTCATGCTGTGCTGTGCAGGAAAGGTGTTTCACTATTCAAGCATTTTGTTTAAAGCTCTTCTTCCTGATTGCTACTGTCAGTCTCTATGCAAGAGAATTCAGCAGGACAGCATATTTCTAATCTCTTTGTCAAAGAGTTCAGCAGGATGTAGTATTTCTAGTCCTTCTATTTTGCAGGGCTAAAAGATCCAAGGAATTATTTTCAGCTTGGCTCAGTTCTCTCATTGCCACGTAAACCTACATAGCTTGAATGTGGGTAAAATTAAAAGCGAAAGTGTTCACAGCTTCTAGGACACTTAATTTTATAAAATTTGGAGTGCTATTCTCTATTTACTCTTGAAATTCTCCATTGCAGCTCACATATCCCAGTGAAACACCACAAACACTGAAGTATTTCCATGAACGTGACTCCCTTGTTCCTTTTTCAAAATTGATTTGTAAGGGACAGTGAAATCTTGCAAGAGAAAGAGACCTGATTCCCACCCTTGCAGGGTAGAATATACCCAGCTGTCATTTTAAAACTGCTAAAATCACAGTAATTTCAGATATTTAAATTTTGGGGTTTTTTTCTATTGCTATTAAATTATAGTGTCCAATTTACAACAGGTTTTAAAACTATTTTACTTTACAATTGCTCTAGGGTAGAGCAAAACACTTGTAGTCTAAATTAAACAAGTGTATGGTACCCATGTCTCCACAGAAATTTGAAAAAAACATTATTAGTTATTGGGACTTGGGAAAATTGACCTAAAACATGAGATAGAATACACTCTATATTAAAAGGCTAATCATTGCCTTGCTTATTCATGTAGAAATAGATCCTTTGAACTTTCCAAAAACATTCATGTGGGTAAAATTAAAAGCGAAAGTGTTCACAGCTTCTAGGACACTTAATTTTATAAAATTTGGAGTGCTATTCTCTATTTACTCTTGGCAGTTGCTCTCTCTCTGTGACTCCAATAAAGCAAGGAGAAAAAAATACCTGATATGGAATACATGAGCCTAAAGATTACTATTTAGAATGATATGTGAAGAAAAGTAGTAGCCAAATCTGTGAGTGTTCTTGCACTGCCTAAATTTCAAGTTGGCAAATTCTCTATGAAGGTTACTGTCTCAATATAATGGCCAAGATTTTGAAACACTGCTACACCTGCCTTTAAATGATGCTTATTCATGAGTTCAAAAATGATGTATCATACAAAGAAAAAATAAACATTTATTTAGATGCTCTTCCAGTCCCCAGATGGAAGTTTTTTTTCAGGTCTCCTCCTAGTTTAAGTGTTTATTTTGTCTGTGCCTATTATTTACTCTATGCTTGAGGATTTTCAAGTTTGTAATCCAGGACTTGGACTTTGATGATCATTGTGAGTCCCTTCCAACTCAGAATACTGTAGGATTCTATGATTCCACTCGAGATGCAATCACACTGCAGCCTTTGCCCCTGCATGGGACTAACAGAAAACCACTATAATACTCTCGTGAACTCTTTATCTCTCTGTTAATCTTACCTGAAAAAGAAAGTAAGTTTTATATTATTTTCCTTCATATTCCTCTGTTTATGGAACTGAACCTTTCCTTTTGTTCTGTTTTGTGAAGGCATTAATACCTGGATCATGGTTATGTTCCCTTTACCGATCCTATCCTACCTCACACTTAGCTGCACAAGCTCCTCCTCAGACGGAAATAGGAAACACCCTCAGGAGATGATACACTAGGGAATTTCAAAAGTCATATTCTTCACTAGAGGTTCTGCTCTGGATATCATTATTCCTGTATACCACTGAACGGTGTCTTGGTTTGAAAGACAGATGTATGCTAAGGAAGGTGGAAATCTGCCTTGGAATAGAGGATGTAACCTCCCTTCCCTCTGAATTGTTATAACTTTGAAATCAAGGGCACTCAAGCAAAGATATGGGAAAAGGAATAGCAGTTCTTTACTAGTATCTATAACAAGGAAAAACAAGCAACAGCAACAGTGATAATAACAAACAGAAAAACCAGAAACTCAGTGGTAGCTTCTCTGGGCTACCAAACACCAACCCCCCCGCCACCTTTTGGTGCAGTTACTGTCCTGGCTAGCAGGGGAGAAAACAAGGCAGTCCCAAGCTGGGTCCCTGTGGCAGCAGTGAAAGGAAGTAAATCCTCTCCTGACACCCTGTTGGTCAAGGTGGTGGTGGTAGCAGTCCAAGCAAAATACTTCTGTTGAAGTAGCGATCCTATAGAAAAATCTGGTCTCTGCCTGAAAAGTCCAGTGATCGCTCTCGTCCTCTGGAAGTCCTGTAGGCTGATGCCTCCAGGGTTTCAGAAACCATGTTATATCCAGGTGGGAATGCTTGGCTCCTCCCCCCTGGGCGGAGAATCTTACAATGGAGTGAGATACTTCCATGAGTCATGCGGTGGGTTCCTGATGGCCCATTAACAGAGATGATGGCCCATTAACAGAGACAGCCATTGGAGGGAATTATCAGGGGTGAGTCATAGATAACAAACAGTGCATCACCTGCTTTAACAGCTTGTGGAGGTAATAGAATACATCTATATTACAATCTAGCACAAATGGTTTGAAGAAGATCCTTTCTTTGTAATATCCTTAATTCACACACTTTATATTTTTCTCCCACCTCCTAATCTTCTTCTCTCTTCACTTTCATGTTCCTTCTCAAAATCCTCCTAAAATAATCTAACCTGGATGTTTAATTGAAAAATTCTCTTTGTATTGTAAAACCATCATTTCATCTGCAGCCACACCTTGGCTTGTAGTAAATGTACTATTTCCTTCTCATCCTTTCTTTCTGTTTTCTGTTTAGAGTGTGAGGTCATCAGCTAAAAAGTCTACTGTGTCACCTTTGTACAATGTCTGATTAGTGTGGCCCTGCTCTGAACTGTCCACACTAATTGATCTTTTAGTATCTACCTGCTAAGCTCACAGGAATCAACAGTCATATTGATAACATACTTGGGAAAGAAAGCACTTTCCCTGTGCCTTTTAGAATGCAGACAGGCACTGTCCCAGATACTCTCTTTTCTTTTTCACCATTTCCTGAGTTTGCTCGCTTTGAGGTTGCTTTCTTGAAGCTACCTGAGCATTCTTAACTTTAGCAGGTGGTGACACATAAAACACAGAAATACATTATATTTCTGATTTATTTGATCTGCTACCCTGAGACACAACTGTACCTTGTGGAATCTGATATCATTAACCTCTCCCCACCCTGGGGCTGACAGTCTTTCCAAATTCTGCTTATTGAGAAGTCCACTGATCGTGGAGTTTCACATGCTGTGTACTTGGCATCTTCCACTAAGCAAGTACAGCCATCTGTTTTAGTTCGTCATCATACCAGTCAGCTCTTCAAAACTTCATGGACAACTTTTTTTAACATTAAAATGCAGAGACCTCCACACAGCAATAAGGAGGAAGAGAGAATAAATTAGGCAGTGCTTAGAATAGGAAAGACAGCAACCCTTAGATAAGCTATAGATACTACATTCTCATTTGAATGATAGCACGTTGCTAAGGAGATGGGCAGGAAGAGAATTTGCAAGGGGTATCTACCTTAAGGAACAGGGCGAGAGAAGTCGGTTGCCAGCTTCCCATCAGCTAGATGTCAGTTCAGAGCTGAGGACAACATCCACTACGAAAGATGTTACTCTTTATCCCAACCTTCAACTCAAAGCACCTGGGATACATTCTGGGAATCCTTAGAGAACGAAGATCTGTAACATAATCTCATTTTCACACATCAAGATATTAAGACAGAGAGAAATGAAAAATTTGCTTCAGGTCACCTACCAGACCAGGAGATGTAGCAACGCCTTTCTTATTCAAACAACCCACCATATTGAAACAAGTCTAAATAGTGCCAACATTAAATATGTGCAGGATTTGGTCCACAGATTGCTGCCATGGAAGTGGAGCTGTACCACAGATATTCCACTGAGAGTCTCTGTTCCTAGATTGTGATTCTTCTGCTAGAAACAGAAATTAAGATAAAAAGAAAGCAAACAGTAGCTACAATAGAAGGTGCTGAGCATTCCAAACTAATTTAATCTCTTGAAACACTATTCTTTCTAAATAAAGATGTTTAGGAACAGCAGTTTAGCAGTTCTAAGCATGCTAGCGCCATCAACAGAGAGATTCATCCTCTGGGGATTTAGAAATACTCATCTATACTCCCTGCATTATAATCAGCCAATCTTGTTATGCCTTCCTGCTTTATAATTATAGATCTTATTAACAAAGACGAATTTCACGAAAAATAGGCATTACAAATCGCATGTTTTTCAAAAGAAGAGGGAATCATTTAGTTTTGGATGCCACTGAGATTGTTTCTTCATTTAGACAGAAAGTTTAGGTTTAATTAATCACTACCTATCTGGCCTCAAGTTCCTTTTCAGCTGTTCTTTTTTGTATTAAGCAAGACAGCCAGGATGTCAATTATGATATGGGGTTGCCTGGGTGGCCAGAGCATGTGGCTTTTTAGGGGCCACCAGTGCAATGGCATATTGAACAGCTCATCTGGGCCCAGAAGGCCACAGCATTTTCCTGCAACCTGTAGAAAGCTGGGAGGTTTGGAAGTACATTAGCTCCCATTGCATATACAAAAGCAGGATATGACCAGAGTCAAACAGCATAGTGGGTTGGGGGAACACATACAGGTTATCAAATCTGTGAGAAGCAGGCACTGGTCTGATGGGTTTTCGCTATCACAGTTCTCTTTGAAGACAGGTGTGAGTGTGACAGTACAATCTCCCTGAACTGCTCAAAGGATTCTGCATTTGAGTCTGTGGGATGGAAAGGGATCACTTACATAGTGACTAATTAGTTGGTTTTAAACTTGCTAAAGAAATGAACCAGTAGAGCTGGGAACTGACCACAGCTTGTGGCTGGGTTCCATCTTTAAAATGGAATCTCTCACTAAGTTCTTCTCCATAGAGAGACCAGGAACTAGGAATCCTCTTTATGTCAGTTGTGAGTGTCTACCTTTAATATTAAAAATTGAGTCTTGGCAATACCCTGTATAACAATGAAATTACTCTGATACAGTTAATATTCTTACATACTGTTCAATTACTGGTATTTTTATATGAGAGGAAGGAAAAGAGTACGAAACTGTATTTGGTGTAAACTTTTTAGCAGGACCTGTTGGGATGGTACAAAGGGTAATGATTTTAAACTAAAATAGAGATTTAGATTAGGTACACAGAAGAAATTCTTTACTGTGAGGGTGGTGAGACAGGAGCAGGTTGCCCAGAGAAGTGGAACATGGAAATATTCAAGGCCAGGTTGGATGGGGCTCTGAGCAACTTGATCTAGTTGAAGATGTCCCTGTTTATTGCATGGGAATTGGACTAGATGACATCTAAAGGAACCTTCTAACATAAACTACTCTATGATTCTATGATTTGATGAAATGCAAAGAGAAAATAACTGTATACTGACTGTAATACACACACCCATCCTCACCTTTGCTCCTCCAGGGCAGGGCAGAGAAGTTTGGTATAAGGAAGGGAAGCTGGAAAAAGGGGGAGGAAAGGTATTGTAACACTTCTTTCTCACTACTCAAATATATTTTAAGAGGAAAAAAATTAAATTAATTTTCACCAAGTCTATTCTGCCCATAAAAGTAAATGGTAAGTAATCTTCCTGTCTTTATCTTGACCCATGAACTTTTCTGTGCCTGTTGCTCTTCTTATTTTCTCCGTCTGTCCTGCTGAGGAGTGGGGAGTAAGAGACTAGCTGGGTAGAAACTTGGTCTTTAGCTACAATTAACACATCACAGAAACACATTATTAAACCTCTTTAATCCCCAAAATCAGCAGGAATCGGTTGCTTCAGCTCCAGTGTGTATCTGAAAAGCTTTCGTAATAGTTACTGCACCTTAAACTCAAGATTGCTTTGATGAAAGCAGTCTTTAGGCAAGACAAAGCATAATTTTCCCACTATCAACAGGGAGTCCTGTTCCAGGATGCCACAGATTACTGCTACAGTTAATAGGCAATAAAGTAATTTTGTTCATTTGAGAGTATTGTTTCTTATATCAAATAACATTAATAGTTGATAAATGGAATTAACTTAACCAAGCTGTAAGCTGTATGAAAAGGAAAAAATGAAAAATTCATTTCTTAAAAGAAGGCATCATGACAAATAAGCAAATTAAGGAATATTAAAATTCAACTCCACTCTTTCTCTTTGCTGGCTTGAGATGGCTCGAAAAATTCTTGAAAAACAGGTTTCAAAATTATAAATGCCAATTTGGCAGAAGATATTTGATGGAAGAATGCATCTATTCACTTAAATTGCTCAGCAGGAACCTTGTTCACCTGTCAGACTCTGCAAGTTGATGAATTTCTGTTAGACAGCTCCCATGCTCCAGGGAAGATGAGGAGGACTTGATGTCTGAAGCCTCTAAGCTTTGGACTTCCAGGTCACTGACGCAGTGAGAAATTCTTCTGCAATGTCTGGAATGTAGCGCCTTGAAATCACTTAACACAGAAGCTGTCCTGGGAAAATAATAATCCCGCCTTACAGACATAAAGGCACTCTAGATGCAAGCTGGCCTTAGAAAAAAATGTGTACTGCTTTGACATTTCAGGTCATGGCACCCTTAAGAAAAGAGTTCTGTTCAGAGAAATGGGAGTCTGCCTTGTGCCTGTGTATCAGTGGACCTGACCATCCACCACCTACATTTTTAACCTCATGAGACTGCAGAAGTCCTTTTAGAGATATATCTGTCATTTTATAATTTGAGTATTTTGCTTCGCTGCATAAGGATTCATCTTTCACTTGTTCTGGAAAAGACAGCATAATAGTATTTTACAATTTTTAAAACTTTAAAATTAGTTACACTCATGTAACCTCACTAACTTCAACACATATCAAAACTTTGCAAATGGTTCTCCGTCTAATGACATTACAAAGTTAAAAGATTTTCTGTTGCCTTGAGTAATTAAAGCTAGATCTAACCATTCTGATAATTTTATTAACTTTGATGGACTTTGAGATTCTTTTTTTCTGAGCTGCAAGTATTATTTGACAGTAACTTTGGACCTGTTTTCCCAAGAAGTGAAGAAGGAAACTCACAAGGCAATGTACTGCAAGGTGTCCCCTTCCTCAACCTGTGAGTCCACTGAGCATTTCAAACTTCAGAGAGATACAAAGTTCTCAAAGACAGCAAATTCCCACACATTTTGTGAAAACTGATTGCTCAAGATGGATCAAAATTAGTGCTCCCACTAAGGAAAAGCCAGTTGGCCAATCACCATGGATATAATGAACAGGCAATCGGCACACGCTTATTTCAGCAGCGGCATATGTTGCCACATTCTTAGCCAAACTGGCAAAAGACATGAGAAGGAGCTGGAAGAAGTACTTGAGCACTGAGAACGGGAAGGACTAAGGAATGTGGGAGACAAAAATAGTTTTAAAAACTTCATTAGTTCCACTGTTCACAGAACAACTTCTGGTTTCTTAAAATTGCAGATTTTGCCTTCAATAAAAGAATGTATGAATCACTTGAGGAAAAGACATATGGATTCTGCCTTTTAGTCTATATTTCTTTAAGTGATGATGTATTTATAATAAGATGCATTTTACAAGAGCCTATGTTTCATTTGTGAATAGCGTGAAAAACAGTTTGTTCTCTTTTACAGTACCAAGGAAATGTACAGTGAGAGTTGTTGAAAAGGATTTTCTAACTAGAGAATGTATAGAAGTAGGTGATGCATTCTTATTCTGGTAATGACAGAATAGACTAATGGCATCATCAATACCTGTATGTAAACTCAAATCATATGAACTCAACAGAATCACTAAATTTTGGTAAACAAAGACAGATTGCTTTTCATTTTTCAGTGTCTGTTCTTCAGCATAGCTGACAATTTGAAGACACTGAATGGTCTATATAAAATCAAATAATAAAAAAATAAAATTGTGTTATACAAATTAGATCTCTAATATTTTCCTCTGTTACTGCAAAAATGAAAATATTATAGCTATTACATGAAGTCATACATGCACATACATTATACCTACATACATAAAATACTATTACCCTTCTTTTCCTAGTCATATTTAGGTTTGTCACAGTAAAAATAAAAGCAGAAAGTCTCATGCTGAAATGAGTGCTGGACTAACATAAATATATAAGGCTGAGAATCTTGATAAGACCTGATTTCTAGTTATACAACAATTCTGTAAGTAACTTCTGAATATTTAAAACCTTGTATGTTTGTATATATTTGAATCTTCATTTACTGATATTCAGAAAGTATCTTCAGAACTCTCAGTATCAAATTAGCTAATTTGAAGTTACTGAATCACTCCTAGAGACTGATAATTAATTGGAAGCAAAAAAAACATAGCACTGGCTGATTAAAGCAATACAGTAAAGGCATTATAGCAAGAATCAAAGAATCACCATTTTAGCTAAGCCTTCCCCATAAAATCTAGGCATATCTCTGCTTTTAAAGATGTGTGTCTTCAGTGGCCTGAAGGTTACTTCAGTAACTTCAGGTTGCTTCCAAAAGTTGTGTGCATGAGTAAAAAGGAAGTACCAATGAATCCATAAACAGTTATAAGCTGAAAACTTAATATGGTATTCCAAGAAAACAAGATTATACTGACATCAGTGAATCACAGAAGGGTTGGTTTTGGCAGGCACTTCTGAAGTTCATCTGGTCCAAGCCCCCCTACCCAAGCAGGGTCACCTAGAGCCAGTTATCCAGCACCATGTCCAGATGGCTTTTTAGTATCTCCAAGGAGGGAAAGTCCAACACCTGTCTGGGCAACCTTTGCTAGTGTTTGCTCACTCTCACAGTGAAAAAGTGTTTCCTGATGTTCAGAGGGAACGTCCTGTGTTTCATTTTGTGCCTGTTGTCTTTGGTCCTGTCACTGGGCACCAGTGAAAAGAGCCTGGGTCTTCTCACTTTCCCTTCAGGTATTTGATACTTGATAAGATCTTGATAATGTCTTCCACGAACCTTATCTTTTCTAGGTGAAATAGCAGCAGCTCTCTCAGTCTTTCTCCACTGGAAGGATTCCCCAGGATCCTGGTCATCTCTGTGGCCCTTCACCGGACTCTCCCCACTATGCCCCTATGTCCCTTGTACTGGGCAGCCCAGAACGGGACACAGCACCAGCTCACCTCCTTTGACCTCCTGTCACTACTCCCAGCGCATCCTCCTAGTACAGGGTGCCACTAACCTCCCTTGCCACAAGGGCACATTGCTGGCTCAGGACCCACTGTATGCAGTTATATTCATAGAGTATATTTTCTTCCTGTTCAACATATTGTTTAAACACACGGGATGACTTTGCAATGTCAAAGCAGATGTGAGCAAAGTCTTTAATATGTACAGACAGTGCCAATATGCACAGCAGCATTTAGATCTGTTTACTGCTTACTCAGTGAAAACTTTCCTAGTGGAAGCTATGGGACGCAGGATATAGCTAGGAAAAGAATAAATAAAAACTTGATATTTTATGAAGCTAACAGAGATTCAGAGATGCAAGAGCAAAGGACTCTAAGCTAGACTTAAAGCTAGATCTTAAACACTTATCTTTGGAGTGAAACTGGTTTTTATTTTAAAACCTGAGAGCAGTTCAGATTTCTTGTATCTCCCTGTCATACTGCTTGAGTACACAATGAATGTATACAATAAAACCATGCTGAATGGCAAAGAATTGCTCTATAAGAACAATTGCATATTTGGCTACTTGACATGGATATTATTGCTATGTAAACAATAATATAGCAATATTAACATTTTAAAACATTTTTAAAAGTCGAATACATGAATTACTGAAACAATGTTTGATACACTGTACTGAAAGAACTTAAATAATTTCTGCAAGAAGTTAAATTCCTTGTTGGAAGACCATGCTGGAAATACTCTAAGTTTATTTTTATTGTCATTTCCTAATCGGCCTGTGACTATCTTAGAAAAGTATACATAGTAGGAAAGCTTTCTGGTTATGAATAACATTTATAACTCTTATGTGAACAAAAATAATATTCTCATGTGTTACCTAGTTTCCTTACTCTGCCACAAATATTGTGTATCTCTGCTACAGAGAAAAGGCAAGGTTTCAGATGCATCTCTCAAGGCAAGGTATTTTGTCTTCCTTAAGTACACATATTTTGCTGAAGGCTCTTTAAGCCTTCCATGCATTCCATGTCAGAGCCTTGGTCTGAACAACATTAACCTCACACTCTCTCATTCCTGGAAAGTCCATACCATGAAGACTTTCTACAGAAGCCAATATTATATCTCACAGCAGTATACCATCAATGGACAGGTTCAATCCAGTTTTTCCATTTTGCACGCTGGGTTATACAGGTCAGAATGACAAAACATAGTGTCTTAAATTTGGCACTGAAATGTTTTTATTTTCAGATGTTGCAGAACGGGCACATCCCACATTAAATGAGCCCAAAAGCCCATGTCATAACTTCAGGCACCTAAATATAAGCATTTGGCCTCTTTGTCTCAGTTTTTCATATGAACGTATTTGTCTATGCTATGGACCTTGATATTCAGCAATGATAGCTACTTTCCAAGTGCAAAGCATATCTAAAAAAAAGGAAAAGAAAACTGAGAGAGAGCCAGCAGACAACACTTTAAATCAAAACTTGCCTGTGCAATTCTCAGGTCCAGCCTGAAGCTATGTAATTTGAAATATGGAGAACTTTCCAGAAGGATGAGATACTTTTACTGTAGCTAGTAAAGCAACTCTAGGTTGTCACAACAACTGTAAATAGACAGATAAAATAAATCAAACTGACAAAATGCACTGTGATAAGAAAGTTCTGCAGAAGTACAAGAACCATTCTGAGTATTCAATTTCATTTCATTCAAACTGAATTATGTTCAATAAATAAAATACAACATGATGATAAAAAAAGCCCAGCTCTGTCTCCAGACTACTTACAACATAAGTGGATTAGATTCTATGCATAATGGACTAGTAAACAGCAGACCCATATAAAATGAGGAAAGCGAATTTGATTTTAAATGCTGAAACAGTTGAAGTTGACAATTGCACAGAGTTATTAGCCAAATGCTAGGCAGTCAGCCAGAAGGCTTCAACAAAAATTGCCTTAAGCAAGAGCAGCAATCAAGGGGAGGAGTTTACAGGGGGGAAAAAGAAAGGAGGGGCAAAAATCTATTCAATTCACTAATGGGATGATATTTGTCACCAGAAAGGCCAGAATGACAGATGATTAAGATCTTGTTGATGGAAAAAACTGCAAAAACAAGAGTAGATTTAATGTAAGAGGAAGTCAGTGAAATAAGCAGTATACTACCAAACAAAAATCTAGAAGACTCCTCCATTAACAGGAAAGGGACAGCCATTTTATTCTGTTAGTCTGTTGTAATTCCCTTTAGAGTTCACTTGGATAATGAGTGATTAATGTCTGTGTGCCTAAAACTAAAACTGTGTCCTAATTGGGTTTGGCTGAGCTAATTGCCTCTGATCAATAAAACTGACACATAATACACTTGTCCTTCAAGAATCTCTGGGTATCATTCCACTTCCCTCAAATCATATTTCTGACATCCAGGGGAAGAGAAATTGGTCACGTTAATAGCAAATTGGAAGTAACACAGAATAACTCAGAACAGTAAGCACTGGGAAAATGTATATTTTATTTGACTAAAAGCCCCTTGTGCTTCATGACACATCCCACCCACTCGCAGCAGTTTCCTACACATTTGCAGTCCCTTCTCTGCCATCAGCATTTCTATGCTTCCCTTACACCAGCACAGAGACTCCAGCAGAGCTTCTTAGTGCAGATTGGGAACACAGCAATGAAAAGGGGGTCCCTCCCAGAACACCTCCAAAACACACAGGTTCTGCTAAGGCTCTTCCACACCCCAGTGCCCCTGTAATCGTGCCCCTACAGCCACACCAGCGTTTTCTGGCACTGCAATGACACAGAAAACACACAACTTTTTCCTCAAACCAACCAATTATGCTTTAGAGCCATGGGGAACATCTAATCATAGGATACAATGCCTACTCTAGGAAAATTACTCAAAAGTGCAGTAAAAATAGAAGATACAATGTAACAGCCTAATACTACTCCAAATATTATTGTATGGCATTCATTCACACTTAATACATCTTTTTAATTTCCTTGACATCAGGGTCAAGGTTAGTTATATAAGCTATGCAATCTATACAAGCATGTTTTCTAACTAACAAGGTAAATCTGCCTGGCACTGGCAGCTGCATTCTGTAAGGCCATGGGATCCTCCTCCCTAGACATGGCAGCATGGCTTCTTTTTAAGCCAGTTGTTGCCAAGTGCATCCCCTCAGATAATTTCCACAGAACTGACAGTGTGAGAGCCATTGGAAATGGCATAAATTACTATTCTGCTAGGAGGCAGGGACATGAGGCTCTTGCCTCTGCTTTGTTTTATGATGATTACCTACGTTGTCCATAAAATTACAAGCATAACACAGATCTCCCCACCTTAGCTCCAGGAGAAAGGAACTTATGAAAACAACACTGGGACTATGTCAAATACCAGGTGGCCACTACATACTGAGCTTGATGCCACTCAAAACAGTGGCAATTTTTAAGGTGTGCTTCTGAGATGAAATAAGCCATGAACTGTACTTAACACATTATCAGGAAAATTTTGCTCATTTGAGATATATGCACTTGCAGAGAAATAAACACTAGCAGATCTCTATTTTACTTTTCTATACACAGCCATGCCCTCTAGTGGAACTGGCTGGTTCACTGCATGTTTTGTCCTTTTCTCAAAATCAGCACACTCTGAACTACATTCACCAGCTGGAGTCATGATCCTCACTTTCTTTTTGGAAGCTGCTGTATTATTAACTTTGAAGAATTCAATTGTACAGAAGTTTCAAGATACCGAAAGAATCCAAATTATACAGTTTTAAATAAAGTCCTCGTTTTTGAGGTAGCCTTCCTATTAGTTGTTCTTTTGGCAGAAGAAAATCCTGCTTTGTGGTCTTTTACATGATGTCAAAGTCAAGTCAACTAATTTGGGAAGAGACAAAAGGAACTGAAGTAATCTGGAACCATTGCTGATCTATTCCAATACTTCCATAGTAAAAGCACTTGAAAATGACAGAAAACTTCAGTAATAATAGAAATTACAGTTTCAGGCCCAAATTCCACTTGCAAGCTCACTGGTGGAGAAACAGCCAAAGCTCACAATCTCATGCAGTATTACACCTGACAGCAGCAGGTTTAACATTTGTCTTTGACTGTCTCACTGACAACAGTAGCACTGGGGAAACGGTAGTCATGGTTGACTATGGGAAAAAAAAAAAAAAAAAAATTTAAAGACTAGGAACAAACTGACGGCAGAAAAGAAGGTGAGGGGAAAGATAACCCATATCCTGCATTCTAAATAGGTTTTAGGGTCTGCCAGCTTCAGTGGTAACAGAAAAATTTTAATCAACATCTCCATGACCAAACACAGCTGTGACTGAAGATTAAGAAAATGAAAAGTCATCCCACTGAATTAGTATAGGTTTCAGGCAAGAAGCAGTACAGCAGCCATGTTGAGATGGTCACTCCCATCATGTCAGGATGTGTTTCTCCACTACATCCAGTATAACTGTAGGCTGCCCTTGGAAATGTCTGTCCCAAGGTATATGCTCTTGTTGTCTCCCCAAAAGCAATTAGGATACTGCAGGAGGATCCAAATTCCTGTTTAGCCATCAATTTCCCCCACCCCCAGGTTTTCCCTACAGTTCAGAAAGGTAGGAATTCAGCATGTGTTCATTCACCAGATACAACACAAGGAGAGTGGGAGACGAGGGCCAAGAAATTTCACCATTACTTTTATCTATCGCTAGAATGTGTCCTTCCTCCCTCCCTCCCCTGCAAATCTATTTCATAGAAACAGTGAAACGGAAGCAAGATATGATTTGATTATTTTGTACTCTAATTAAGCCTCATTTACAACACATACTTATCTGAGGGCTCACCAAAATCCCAACACTGTTTTAATCATTATCTTAGTGCAGGGTACGATACACACAAACTTTTCATTTGGACTAAGCCAATCTTCAAATTTTTCATAGAAAAGGATTAAATATAGAATCATAATTAACTTTCATGCTATCAAAAATGTAGTCCATTAAAAAGTTAACATCTAAACCAGGACTTTGAAGCTATATTAACCTGGACATTAAGTCTCATATCTATTCTTGTGTGAATTGAATTAAGAATATTTTCACTTGTGGGCAGAAATTATTCTTCCAGTTCTCTTTAGGATTGGTAATGATTACTGTCCATTTCTTCTTCTGCTAGTTCCAGGGGAAAAAAAATTTAAAAAACCCAACCACACAAACAAAAAACAACCCCTCCCTCCCAACTTTCTTTATTGAGATAAAAAGATATTCTCTATTTATGTAACATAAAAACTTTGTGTCATCTGCAGAGACTACTACATAGCTAAGCCCCCAAGAGTTAGTACAAGTAAGAGCAGAAATTAACTCTTATTAGAAAGCTATAAAGGTTAATTTGGAAAAGCAAGCTCTTTGAAGCTGCTAGAAATGGTAATGAAGCCTCAGGATAAGTGAGACTATGACAGATAGTTCTTCTGATGTAATGCTAAATTTAGTTTCCACTTATATCATGTAACCCTGCTGAAGTTTCAGGCACATAAAACTCTTTGATAGGTGCCAGCCTTTCTTTTTAGCGTGCAGTGGAATTCCTGCAAGAAATGCTGAATCAAACCTTCATACACACTTTGACTGAAGTCTTTATCAATTAAAATGATAGTGGCCAATTTTTAGAATTAAAGTTTATCTCAGGTATTTCTAACAATATTTAAGCTTTATATCAGTACAGAACCAGCTAGCTAAACAAAAATTATATATAATTGAAGAGTTATAATGTCCACTAGTTGGGTTTTAATCATGTTCTACAGATTATTAAAAATAAAAAGTCTTAAATTTGCACCTAAAATATAAAGGTTGTTAAACCATACTATCAGCAAGACATGAGAAGAAGAGGACGAAAATTACTTCCACAAACCTGAGAGATTCTGAAGGGCTGAGAGTTTTGTTCACTATTGCTAGTCAGTTTGAGAATGTCATATTGGAGGTATTATTTTCAAGCTAACTGCACTCAAAAGAAGAGATCAAGACATAAACCAGACAGATACCAAAACAAACTACATTCCACATCAGGTCAGCAGAATGGGAAAGAATTCAAAATCATCTTTCATTGAAAAGCTTAACAGGCACAAGCCTGGTCTCTGAAGTATCACTCCCTCAGAGCAGTTGTAATCTAAAGTCAATCTAAATGCGGGTCACTAAAGCCTAGGAAAAGGTGGAATTATGGAAAGGCACGACTAGGGATGACTTTGGGCTGCATAATCTGTTACAGAAATGTAGCCTAATTTATGCCTCTAAGGGATGCTGATCTAGAAAAGTAAAGAAATCTTCATTTGATAGTAAAGTTATACAGTCAAATAAATTTCTGAGCTTTTAATTCAGAATATTTATTCCTATTGACTTATATCACTGTTCTTTACAGACGTGCAAAGCACAGAGTGCTTATGCATTTGTTGTACAGACCAGTACAGCCAGTTACAGAATATTTACACAAGATTTTACATGTGCTTGTACCAGAGAAGCAGAAGAATTTACTAGGAAGTCCTCACTCAAATTCAGGTCAGAATTAATAGCAAATGACCAGCTGTGAACTACTTAATTACTAAATGAGCAGAACAGATCACTGATATTAAAAAGTTATTTAGCATTAATTTTATCTCTAGAAAGCTTGAACCAAAGCCCCTGGCAGAACTTTGGGTGGCACTGTGCTGAATTAACACCTGAAGGATCTGTTCCTGTCTCAAACCTGTTTGTTAAATTAATTGGTATTGAACATAAATATCAATAAATTAGTATAAATATGTAACTTGTATTCAAAATGAAGCCATGTAGTTCAGCTTCAGTAATGGAAATGCTATAGCGCTGCACTTTCAGGACAAACTGGAGAAAGTCCAGATCAGAGCAACACATACAAGAAGTTTGGAAAGTGACTACAAGGGGAAAAAAAAGAAACCAGGCCTATTCACTCTAGAAACAAAAAAGAAGATCAAGCTAAATATGTGAGCTGATAAGGAGCTTGCAGAATCTCCATAATTTTAAATTCCTAAGAACCAGTTAAACAAAACTTTAGACAGCGTATTTATAATTCATCACAGCCCTTGGGCAGGGCATGTGCTTTTAGAAGCCTCTTCCAGTCTTGTACTTCTAGAATTACTGTGACTGTTAATATTATCTCAACATATTTCTTCTCCCAAATTCTACACAGAGATGGAAACAAAACTGTATAGCAGTCTAATAATAGTTTTTCTAACTGTAAAAGAAGCAGTGGAGTCTAAAAGTGCTTATTCATTCCAAACTAGCAGGGCTACCACTGACAAAAACCATTCACGAGAAAATTGAAAATAGGTAACACCAAAGAAATTCATATGACTTCTCAAAAGAAAGCTGAAAATTAAAGGTTAAAACCCCTGTCTTGTCTTCTGAACACTTTAATTCCTGTAACATCATATATTACATAAGGCTAGATTGCACAGCTTTTGTCAGCATTTGTAATGCATCTCTGTGAATACATCAGAAAACACTTAATTCAAGGCCTTCCCCTCTTAACCTGGAGAGTTAGCTATCCAGGCAAGTGGGAAGTCTCTATTTTTAGATATTGTTGTTAGGTCAAGCATGAGAAAAATACCTTCTTAATGCCATACATTCATTTACAGACTTTCATATGCAGTCTGCCATGAAAGTTGCCTTTCTGACCTCAAGATAAGGCAAGCCACATCAATTTCAGTGTTTGGAATATCAACCCAATCATTGTTCTTTTAGCAAGCATTTAGCTTTTAATTTTTATTTAAGCCACAGAGCAATACTGTTTTCTCCATAAGCCAAATCAGAAACAATCCATAGGTTACGTACTCTTCTAAAAGCACATAAGCAATGTTGGGGTTATGGTGTCAATTTTCCAGTTGATTCAAAGTACCTCAAAGTACTCCTGAATACACTTCTGCAGTATCAAACAACATATCCAGCAGTCCTCCTTTGCATACATTCTCCTTGCAAAAAATTATTTCAGTGCTTTTCTCTTTTTTTTTTTTTAAACTTTTAACCAAAATGGAATTGGTTATCAAGTAAAATGTTTTGACTTTGAAATCCCAGTTTTTTGTAAAAGTTGAAGTCTCAATTAAATAGCAGTCTAAGTTTTCCCAGATCCATCTAAATCCTAGGTCCATGTCACTCAAATATTAACTGAAAACACACAGGGTGCGAGACTGGCGTCCAGTTACTGTGACTGTAAATACAGTCATCCAGAAAACCTGGGCAATTGTTCTGAAAAGGTCTTGATTCCATGTAAACTGTCTAAAGATTTGCTGAATGACTGAACAGTTATTATTTGAGCAGACAGTACTTAGAAACGTAATTTAAACTTTTCACTGCATTATTTACTATTTGTAACAACAGCCTTTTTTCTTTTAGGTCATTGTTTGTAAGAATCACTAGTATCTATAAAAGACTTCCGAAGAAAATAGTGGTGAGACACATAGACAAGTAATTCAACTACCTGCTTTGCAAGGACTTTGAAAGGTTGTCATCTATCTGTTACTCCAAGAACCTGGCAAACCCCGGGAGACCTTGTGGTTTTGCTTTCTGTACTTTTAAGATTTCATCACAAAGCCCGATTCCCTGAGTTTACAGGATGGGTCAGGTTGGAATGGAGCACAGTGGGTCATCTGGTCCAACCTCCCTGCTCAAGCAGGGTCATCCTAGAGCACAGAGCTCAGGATTGCATCCAGATGGATCTTGAGTATCTCCAAATAGGGAAACCACAACCTCTTTGGGCAACTTGTTCCAATGCTTGGTTACCTACACAGTAGGTGGAACTCATATTCTGGTGGAACTTCCTGGGCATCAGTTTTATGCCTGTTGCCTCTTGTCCTATTGCTTCACACCACCAAGAAGAGCCTGGCTCCATCCTCTTGACACCCTCCCTTAGGGCACTTACAGACATTTATACGGTCCCCCCTCAGTTGCCTCTTCTCAAGGCTGAACAGGCCCAGCTCCCTGAGCCTTTCCTCGTACAAGAGGTGCTCCAGTCTCTCGATCAACTTTGTATCTTTAAGGAGGTCACTCCTACGCTACTTTCGCTGATGTCAAAATCATTCTGGTGAGGGTCCCAACCAGCCCAGGGGCTTTCCTGTGGTCTTTAAAATAACCTCTAAAAAGACGCTACTTCAAAGATCCACGCGCTGCTCAAGATCTGTCCGTGAAGTCGCGCGGGCTTTAAACGCAGATCCACCCTCGCACAATGGGGGACGCAGAACGAGGGGCTCGGCTCTCCCCACCAAACCTCCGAACTCACAACTTTGCGAGGATACACAGAGACTCAGGAGAGGCGGAAGACACGGGGC
>VZRN01000714.1:926652-940742 GCA_013397935.1 Dasyornis broadbenti
CCTCCCGGCGCTGGCCTTCGCCGCTGGGGAAGGCCGGGAAGATGCTGGAGACGCTGCGGGAGCGGCTGCTGAGCGTCCAGCAGGACCTCACCGCCGGGTGGGTATTGCCTACGGCACCGCGGCCCTGGCGGGGGCAGCGAGAGACGGGCCCGCGTCCCGCAGCCGGGCCGGAGCCGGGGGGGGGAGAGCAGGTGACCTGGGGCCGGGGGAGGCGTGGACTGGCACAGGGAGGAAGGAAGAGGAGGAGATTGCGCAGACGGGACCCGCTGCCAGGGCTGGTCTGTCACCCGGGGTGCCTTCCTGGGTGCGGAGACAGGCTGGAAAGGCGGCTCCAAGGTCCCGTAAACCCCCGTGTTCCCGCCTGGGCTGCGCGGCCGATGGCGGGCTGGAGAGCCCTGCGGTGCCGCGGGCAGCTCAGGGGAGGAGGAGGAGGAGGAGGAGGAGGAGCTGCTGCGGTGCCCGGGAAGCAGCTGCAGTCAGGGGAAGGAGAGAGAGAGAGGGACAGACAGACCGCTGTTGTGAGAGAAGATGTGAATGGGGTCAATTAACGCGCATGAATTTTTTATGAAGCAGCCGACCTTCAAGGTTTTATGGATCAGCGGATCAGTTTTATGGACCCTTAAAGAGCATTGCTGGGCGCCACTTGGTGTATGGAGAAACTTGCATTTCCTTGGAAGATGAGTTACTGTCACTTGGGGAGAAGAAGCACAGGATAAGCGGGTGGAACAGCCCCTCGCTTGCACGAGAAAGTAGAAGGATGTTCTTCCTGCGTTGCTTCACAGGATTTATTTGGATAGGCCCCGTGTCGATGCTGTTTTTAGTACAAGCAGGTGGCCCAAGTGAGTGTCACTGGAAGTCAGCGAGTGGCCGGAGGACAAGGTCATGCCTGTGCTGCAGTGCTGTTGGCTCATGATGAGCCACAGGGGAGTATTGTGTTGTAATCAATTGCTTTTAAAAACTGTGTGGTCTTTGGCAATGTTAAGGCTGCCTTATAATACTTATGTGGTAAATATTTATATATAGTGAGGAATGTCTGTGTACCCCAGAAACTTAAAATAAATAGTTTATCATAACTTACTTGTACCAGTGTATGATGGTCAAGAGAAATTGATAAAAGAGGCTGCCAATCAAACAGATAAATTGCTTACATGTTATCTGTCTCATCTTACCAAACAGCAACTGAATATTTAACTGTCTGAAAAGTACAGATAAAAGCATTGCTTTATTTCTGTCTTTTTTGCTTCTCAAGGAATTGGTATCTTAGTACAGTGTAAGGCTCTTTTGAAAAGGGTATTTTTCACGTGGTGAAAGAGGACATCAGAAAGGTCATAACATGCCAGATCTGATGGTCATTTAGCTTTGTGTTTCCATATATTGCTGCAGTGGAGTCTGTGTGTTTCCATGTAGTCTCTAATTTGCCTTCTTCCTTGTGTTGCGATGTTTTGCTCTGAGAAAGTCCCTGATTTCACAATTTCCATCTTTCTGTTTTGGCAGCTCCATTAATGTGCTCTTGTTCCAGTGTCACGTCTTTAAGTGGTATTTTCATCTGTGGTGCAATCTTTTTTTCTTTGCCACTTGGAATCTGTATCTCAGAACCACAGTACTAGAGGCTGTGGAAGGCATCTTCCTTTTTTTTCCTTTAGTGTCCCCATGTAGCCAGAACACGAGTTGACCCAGTTTGTCTCCCTCTTCCTTCCTAGACAATGCAACCTCATTTCTTGGTAGTCTGGATAACTCTGTTCTGCACCCTACCAAAGTGGTAATAGAAGTAATTTTGTGATGTTGAGACTTTAGCTTAAAACTGCCAAATTCTCAAAACCCAAAGAAAGTATTTCTGGTGTCAAGTTGTGGCCAGCTTGTTAACTACACAAAACTGCTTGCAGAGTGGAACAGTTTAATTTCTTGAAATTGTGAAGGGAAAGGTTTTCCATGGCTTCTAAGAAAATAATATCACTTCCCAAGGAACAGGGGAACATGTATGTATGGCTGAAAAAGATTAAATCTGGGTTGTGTGGTTTAAAGAGAGCAGTTTGGAATTATTAGCCACTTCTGTGGGCTCTTTCCCTGCTCAGCTGTGTCTGCTGTCTACTTCCATGTGTCCTGTGAGCAGGGTATCTGAATTTTGACTCATTTAACCTCTTAGCTTTTGCAGGAGGAGGAAAAACAATCAAAATGGATGCAGAGGAGTGCTGCTGTTTCAGGCCAGAATGCATACTGGGGAACATGGCAGCAGAGAAGGGCAAATTGCACAGCTGCCTTCTGCAGTGGATTTCTTCCTCATGTGCTGTGATTGTTGCTACTTGGCTTGTCTATTGTAAACAGCTCTCTAAGAGGGAGTGGAGATCTGCCTTAGCATGTCTTTTCTGAAATTGTTAGCCACCTGTTTTGCTGTAGAACTTTGAAAGTTTCTTTTAGCTCCTTGAAAATACATGATGGTCGAGTCTGGGGAAGTGATTTGGCTTCCTGAAGCAGCCTGAATATCTGTATAGTAGGTTATTCTACTCTAGGTAGTCCCTGGGTCACTCAGGATTATAGGTCTCTCTGGAGGATATCTTTGGATCTGTTAACTCATTTCCATCTTACCCATGTCTGTGTCATTTATTTTTTCCTAACTTTTTCTGTCCTGGACAGCTGTAACTCCAAAGGACATTGTTGTGGTGGTCAGGGAAGAGCCAGCGGTTTTGGTTCTCACTGTACTGTGTCAGCTTGACTAGCATATACAGGTTGTCTGAAAAAGTGCAGAAAGAGTAGGAGGGGAGGGTTGTTTGGTTGGTTTGGAGGGGTTTTTTTAATTTTGAGGAGCAAGATACTAGTCAGTTTGAAATGTGTAAAACAAGCTTCAGATATGCTCAGTAGCACTGCACTGTGGTGATGCTGCTGGAGATTCTGAAAGTTGGCAGAGGAAAAGTTGTGCTTGTGCTAGTTTTGTGTTGGCAGACTTACGGCAAGTGAGTACATGTGTATGTGTTACTGTCATGCTTTTCCTTGCCGTGGGAGCTTTCTTGTAAATGGTATTCCTTAGGGCTGGATTGGTTGTTTCTATGCAGGTCTTGAATTCCGGTCTGCTAAGAAAACTGTATTGAGAGATGGGTGACATGTATACATAACTCCCAATAAATTTTTCATACTGAAATGCCTGATGCACTTGTACAAAAAAAAATCTCAGGATTTAGAAGCAGTGTCGGTGGAAATAAGTTCGTATGAGGGTCTCCGCAAAACTAAGTGAAATTTGATTTATTTGTTTAACAAGCTGAGACAAAATTAACTGTAATAGACTGGAATTAACACATGTATTCAAACAGTTTGTTCTCTGTTTTTGGTGTTGCAAATGTCTGATGGATTTGTACTTTGATTTGTAGGTTGAAGACTTTGGGCGACAAATCAAGAGATGCAAAGAAAAGCAGGCAGAGGTACTTTTGAATGTCTTAATATATAGCATTAATACAGGATGCTCTTGTTAAGGAAAAACTTGAAGTGGCTCATATATATGAGCCAATTGCAAGAACATTTGCATACAACTTTACAAATTGTATTTTGACAACAGGAAAGCTTAACCAAAGCAAATGCTTTGCTTAATAGAGCCTTCATTGGTAGGCCTAAATAATTTCGAATGGCTGTCAATCAGTTCATAAATTACTATTTAAATTAAATGAATATGCAGTGTTATTGTAGTACATCATAGAATAATCACGTTTCAGTATACTGAAATATAACTGTTTACAATCTCTGTGAATCTCATGTCCTAAAATTGTAACTCAGGGTTTTCATAGTATAAAAACAGAAATAGGAGCCTTTTTATTGTGGAAAATATGTGTGTAATGAAATACTTCTATTATCTGTTTCAAGAAGTTTTGACAATTGTGCTGATTTGGGTATTTTTCCTTCATTGTTTTGGGGATTTTTTTAGTCCCCTGCATTTTAGTTCTCTGCTCATTCTTTCAACTTGTGTAAGCTACAGGGAAAGACTACCTTATGTCTGTAAACGACATCTGTGGGAGTTACTTCTTCAAATCAGCTCAGATACGCTTCAGTGTAAAGCATGTTCTTACTAAAACATGCTATGTAGATGCAAATTAGTTTAAAAACAAGCCCACTGCTAAAAGTAAAGCATCTGTAATAAACTGTCTTAAGTTCTGAATCTTGAGGTTTTGGATGTAAAATTTTTTTTAACAGAAGACCAGTTGTACGGACAAGGCATGGAGACTAAGCTACGAATGGGTGAAGGTTTGAATAAAACTATTTTAGGCAACTGCCTTCTCTGTTTCCAGTCCATAATGTTTTAGTTCTTCTGGAGTACTGTAAATACCCATCGGTTTTTGAGAAAAGCACTGGGTGAACCAATTGAATCATCAGAAACGAGGGACTGCTGGGTGGCTTGTGCTTTGCTGATGAAGTTCAGGGATAGACTTAGGTTAGCTTGATTGTAAAGATGGTTGAGAACATATGGATGGGAGCTGAGGAGAGGCCAGTAAGGGTGGTGTTGCAAGTGGGAGTTTGTCACTGACTCTGATCAAGGAGAGAATGATGTTTTCTCTAAACAGCTTGAGAAATCCTCTGTGTCATTAAGCCCCCATTCTTGAACCCTTTAGCTTCCAGCTGCTGAAAGGAAAACACATCAGTGTGGAATCAAGAAGTGTCCTGGAGGGTGTCAGGATAACTTCTTGATGCCTCTTCATAACTTTTTTGGCATGCTGGAATAGTCTTAGGAAAGCCAGAGCTCACCTGGAATTGACATCTACAGGAGATGTCATGTTCAAGAAGAGCTTCTAGCCCTGCATTGGTAATAAAAGGCTGAAAGAAAACATGGGATTGGTGATGAATGGGGTGAATTACAGCAAATGTAGATGTTGCTGAGTTATTTAATGTCTTTGTGGCTTCAGTGCCTTTTTCTTAGTGAAGATACTTAACCCATAAGAGCCCACAGGACCATATGTGCCAAGAGGTGCCTCATGAAATTCAAGAGGTACAAATTCCATGTTTCCCTGAAAAGAAAGTATCCCCTGCAACAATAGTCAGGGCATGATAGAATAGCTGCTAAAAAGATCCCGGGGTTCTTGGCAGACAGCAGGACACTGACATGCCTTGCAGCAGGAACTGGGCTGTACAAACAAGACCCCAGACCGCAGGGTTGAGGAAGGTGATTGTCCCCTGCATTCAGCGCTCCTTAGACCACCAACTATCCTGTCTGATTTGGTCCCCAGTGTGAGAAAAGTGTTAATATTCTGGAGCAATTTTGTGGAGGGCCACCAGAATGGTTGGGGCAGGAACTCTGTGTATGAGGAAAGGCTGAGTCAGGCAGTTGTTCAGTCTGGAGAATAGGTAACTTTTGGGAGACTTAGCAGCAGCCTGTCATTACCTGGGAAGTGGTTATTGAGGAAACTGGTCTGTGCTGAGAACACAAAAGGTGATAAGCATAAGTTGAAACAAGAGATAATCAGACAGGAAAGGCTGAGAAAAGCTTCTTGAGGAAGCTGCTTTGGTCTCATAGCTGGTCCTGGTTTTAACAGGGAGTAGAAACTTCCTGAGGTCCCTTTCCACCCCACTCATTCTGTCACTTTTTCCTTGCCTTCCCTTACCTGGCAAAAAGGCTTAATTTATGGTAGGTTTTTTTTTTTCCATTCAAATTGTTTGGGTGATAGTACAAAACATTCTATATGGGTGATCTTCCAAGAGACAAATTTTGGATGACATCAAGATCTTCACATCCTTTGAAATGCTGCATTGTTCATTTTCTATAACTTATTATAAAATCTCTTTCTATTTCAAGCTGCTATTAATGAAAGTGTATGCATCCGATAGGAGATCACCAGAGCATTACATTGGCAAAGGTTCTTTAGTATTTATTTTTAGTGTAGAATGTATTAAGTGCAATATCTGTATTGAGGGACATGAACTTGTGTAGTATTTTTCAGAATATTTCTGTGCCCTGTTTTAAGCTAAAACCATATTCATCCTGTGATTTTATTGACTATACTAAGAAATTATTTAACAAAACTTGTTTTTAATGGACACAGTCAAAAAGAGTTAAGAATAGACTATCATAAAACAGCAAGGGAGAAAAGCTTTGGAATATTCTTGTAAGATAGACTGCATTTTAAACCAGAATTGGCAAAATGTTTGTGAAAGTGAACAGTAGGAAACATTTCTGTGCTCAGCATATCTGTCAAGTGCAGATGTGTGTGCACACATTTTTTTATAACAACCTTCTATTTTTAACCATTTTGTATATTTGCAATTTGTTTTGTAGAACTGTTCAATGTTTGCCAGAGTTTTCTGCTGGACTGGAATTACTAAGCAGGTATGACCTTCCTTTTCTTTATTAGTGTCTGCTGCCTGATAATTTTAGAAATAACTTAATTAGATTAAGAAAAAGAGAAGAGAACTGAAGTGTTGCTAATAAGTCTGTGGATATTCTGTATTTAGTACTGTGGTTTTATAATTTAGACATACTTGGTATCATTTCCTTCTCTCTTCTTTTTTTTTTTGTAGGAAGGGGTATATGTATGATTACAATCTTGTTAATTTTTTTCATTTTCTTAATGAAATTGCATTCCAAATAATGTTTAAGGCAGTGTGCTGTTTTAAAAGTATTGTTGGGTCCATTTAGCTTTTAATGTAAAGTAGCAGGTTAAAAAATATGAATCACTTTTTCTTTAAAAGAAATTATTTCTCACTGCATATTTGTCTTGTCAGAGCAATAAGTATTGGAAAGAATTACATAGCTATTTAAGCTGTAATTTCTGGTAGTACCTGTAAGAATAAGCACAGTGACATCTATCCCATCCATGAATTCCGTTCTAAGGAGAGCACAGTATGAACAGTAATTTATCTTCTCTTCAGATATGAAGATGCTTGGGCTGCCCTTCATAAAGGAGCCAAAGATTGTGCAAAAGCTGGAGAGGTAAGAAAAAATAGCAGTGCTATGCTTCAAATGATTTAAAGTGTGCAGGTAATTTTAAACTAAAATTTTTAATACCAAGGTACAGGGTTAACCTTGGCCCTAGGTAAGCACCCACACAACCTTGTTCACTCACCCAATAATGTAAACTACAGTGTAATGCAAAGGTGAAGTAATGTGATGCAGTGTAGACATTGCAAAGGTGTAGTAATGTGATGCAAAGATGATGTTGCATGTTACTGCCATGGCTCTTTAAAAGCCGTGGGGAGTGGCTGGGAAAGTATAGAATGTGTTTGGGGTTGAGGCATGTTAGTGGTTTGTGTCAGGGCAGGGCTGTTGCACTGACTCTGTTCGCTACCCACTCCCAGTGCACAGGAGACAGCAAGATTACATTGTCTGATGGAAGAAATTAGGGAAGTGTTTGTGCTTTCTCCTAATTCCATTCACTGTTCCTGCCCTGGAAGCAAAGTGACAAGTTGTGTGGTTTATTTGTGGGATGAAGGGGAAAGGAAACTTCCAGTGTTACCAATGCGTTACTCAGCACCAGACTTTAAATTTCGAGCCATGTTTAAGGGGCAGGCAGTGTAAACTGGGTGGCCACAATGCAGAGCAGGACTGAGCTGTGGAGTTCTCTGTCCTCTGTCCTGCCGAAACCTTCCCTTTGGCTGGGTGCATCTTTCCTGGCTCCTCTGTTTGTTTAGGAGACTTCTCTGTATCTTTTTCCAATGGATAAGTAACTCACTGTGTATTTATAGTAAGAAAGAAAGTCTCTTAAGTTCTTCTTTCTCTTGCCTAATGTTATGGCCCTGCTTTTCCTTGCATTCTAGTGAAAACCTCCAGGCATTGGAGATGGAGTTCTTCTTGTTTGGCATGTTTTACTGCTCATAATGATATTTTCTTTTTTTTTTTAGAAAATCTCTTAAATTATGTGATCATAATTTTATAATACCTGCTATAGTTTACTTTAAAAACCATAGTTTTGAAAACGATGTGAGGTTTCATATGTATTAAACTAATTTTTTATACTGATTATAACCTAATCTCACATATTATGGTTGCTTGGGAAAATGAGAATGAAAAACTTCCAAAAAGATTGAAATTTTCCATGAAATTCAGGTATTTACTTTAATCACAGCACAGTGTGTGTATTGCTTGTGGAGTTTTGTTTGTTACTTTATTAAAAAGTGGAAACAAAATCTGTGTAAGCACAGATTGACTGTACTGTAGAAGACTTAGAGGTCCACTTATCCAATATCCTATTTCTGCTTACTTGTGCTGTGTTGTTTATAAATGTTGAGTAGAGAAAGGAAAGTGCTTTAATTGCAGCCTGCAGTCTTAACATGTTAAATGGTAGATATTAATTACCAGTTCCATGTACAGAATTGTCCTTTTAGATGATTATCATTTCAGCTGTGTTCAGTTATCTTGGGCTGAAATGTTTGTGGTGTTTGTCTCCTGTCATGGTGGCTTGTTTTGGGTTTTTTGTTTGCTTTACTCTTTAACTGATATAAATACCATATCTCAGTCTAAAAAACACACCTGGCTTTATTTAAGTAAGACTGGTCTTCTGAAGTGTTCCATTTCTCACTGGGCTTTGGAATAAGTTTTCAAAATTTGTCTGGTGAAACAGGATGTTTTTTAACAGGGATAGGGAGCTGGGGGAATTTGCAAAAGACCGAAGTTGTTCTTTTGAAAGAATTGATCTAAAGTGGGTAGAACTGGAAATTTGAGAGCTTCTTTGTCCATTGCTCAGACTTTTTCAGTTTTTGCAAATAAAAACTATAAAAATTGAGAAATTCAGAATGCAGATACAGCCACAGGCTGTAGTTGTGTGCAAGAGAAAGATTAGGTAATGGAATTAAGAGCAGGGAAACAATTGAATCATCTCAATTTTATATAAGGGAAACATTTGTTGCCTAAGATCTCTTGATCCTGGTGTTTTTCATAGAATCTGACCTATAGAAGCAAGACTTTTAAGCAGTGTATCCTTTTCTCATTATTGTATTATATAATAAAAGTTAGGAAGAATGAAACAACAAAAATTGAACTAATGTAGAAATGTGTTCATAAACACTTGGCACTACTGCAGTTTATTACGAGAGCAGAAGAGCAGTACTGTTACAAAGGCAACTTTTTTAAAAATGTCATTCCTTTTACTTAATTTTCTAGATTATTTTGCATGTGCAGGGTTTTCAGTTTTGTTGTTAAGATTGAATTGGTATGACTAGCAACATTAAACTACTGATCTAAATACGCCTAAAACTGCAGCACTGCGATGTTGTTATTGTGTACCAGTGCAACACTGCTGCCAAAATTTCAGGTACACCTTGTTTACAGTTAATAGCATCCATAAAATACTGCCTGCACTGGTTAGTATATTGAGAAATAACTTTTTGTCTTACTTTGTTCAGTGCATTTTGATATAAATATTCCATACTACAGGGGATTTTTTTGAACATGTGTATTTACTTCAGAAGTACACAAGTGGCAGTGCTGTAGGGTTGCTATGCTGACCTTATGCTTCCAAACACATTAATTATAAAAATTACTTGAGATGCTTATAAATATGTACATAGATTTGTAATTAAAGACCTGTTTATTTCAGCTGGTCGATAGTGAAGTTGTGATGCTTTCTGCACATTGGGAGAAGAAAAGGAACAGTCTTGTGGAACTACAGGATCAGCTTCAGCAAATACCAGGGTTTTTAGCAGATCTGGAATGCCTCACAGCAAGCTTAGGTAAGTTTTTATAGACATAACAAGCATTCAAGGCGGTACAGAGGATTAGACTGAAGTTCAGCTATTGAGAATCTTATGATTTTAAAATTTTAACTTTGCTTTCCAAATACAGTCTTCCTATTGAAAAACAATAGTTCTTAAACAAACTGGTTTTTTTTAAAGATCAGCAGGTTGCAGTGGTTGCTCTCCCAACAGTTAAAATTTTGTACGTGTCATTATTTGAAAAAAATAAAATCGTGACATATGCATATGTTGTGCAAACAACTGAAAAGTACTAATTTAGAAGTCTAAATTGTTAACATTTTTAAGTAGTGTGAACACTTATGTATAGAGTTGCTTCTCTTTGATTGAGTCTATATAATTTTATATAAAAATGTTTTAACTCATCATTTGGAGTGGGATGGAGGGGAAATTTACCTGGCTGGGGACACTTTCAAGGCATAAATCTTTGATTTTGAGTAACTGTTGGTTACAAAGGTAACTTCCATATTTTAAATTAATTTGCAGAGTTAAGATATTCTGAAGTGATACCCAGCTTGTCTGTAGATGAATATTAATGCTGTCTATTAAGATTACCAAATACCTCACCTTTTTTGGGTGGGTTGCAATTTTTATAACTTTACCAAACGGTAACCTGTTCATTTAATTTAAAAGATGAAAAGATGAATGCTTTGGCGGACTCATTCTGGAACCTCTCATACAAAACTGTTGATCCGCTGTTGAAAATTAAATTAGGAAAAATGTTGGGGACTCTTAGTCTCTGAAAGTCCCTAATATTGCTGAGTCTTGAAAGGGGAATACAGCATTTGACAAGCAGCAACCCTGTCTGTCCACAGTACATCTCTTGATGCTTCCATGACAATCTATACAAGGTGCATCAAATTAAAGCTTTGAAAAACTGCTGTCTGCACATGGATTTTAGGTAGCTAAGTTCCCCAGGGACTGTGCAGTCACTCCTCTTTCTTACAGCATCTGAGAAGCTTCCAGAAGTTCCTTGTGTAACTGCAGCTATGTTTTTTTGTGGGATGGGCTGGATTTATGTCCTGACATGTGATGTGAAGAAAAGGAGTGTTCTTTTCTGTCTTCAAAGGCTGATTTCTCATTCTGCTATGGTCAGTGGACATGCACAAATCAGCTTTTGTTCCTAGGTAGGCTGGTAATAACTTTGCTATTTATTTCTGAACTAAGGAATGTATTCCAGTTTTTATTACAATGTTCTTTTATCATCTTGTTTAATAAGGTTTTATCATCTGTGCTAACAATGTAATATTGACTTTTTGAAAAAAAAATATTATTTTCTAGGGAAATAAAAATTTAAATAATGATTTATTATAATACTGGTTTTAATACTATCATGCACAAAGTGATATGCAGTCCACTGGTAGACCAAAGATAAACAATATAATAAAAAGCTAATAGAATTGCCTTTATAGTTTTAACTGGAAATGCTATCAATCCTGATGAATTGGGGTTACCTTCTGATTCCTAATATAGTTTTATGAACCAGAATTAATCTCACTCCAAGTGTAGCATTTCTTGGAGAGGATGTCTCTAGGATATTTTTGATACTGCAGGAGTAGGATTTAAGGAAGTATGCAGCCTGCTCAGGGAAGCTAACAAACTTTGAAGTATACTGCAAAGGTCATGAGATTTGAACCAAATCTTCTAGCTTTAACTTTTGTATCAGATTTTAAGAAATTTATCTAGCGTTTCTTATTAGTTCCTCCTAGCAATTGTGAGGTTTTTTAAATTGTTTGGGGTTTTATTTTTTCTTCTTATAAGTTGTATGGAGTCTATTTGAAGACATAGGTGTAATTTATACCAAATTCAGTATCTAACCTTATGGAGGTGATTCAACAGAAATTTACTGCAATATTCTGTTCACTGTTTTTAGTTTCTATAATACTTAACTAGCTGCTTCATATGAATATAAACTGTATTCAGTTTTCCGAGAGATTATTATTACTCTGTAAATTTTCAATGCGAGTGAAACATTCTGTAAAAAAAAGTGAAAATAGAATTACAAAGTGCTGGGTTATGCATCCAGGATGTAATTTGGCTAACCTTCATCATTTCAACAAAGTAATAGTTCTGTCTTATGACATGATATGTGGCTAATAAATCTATTAATGCTTTCATTTTGAACGTAGATAGGGGACCCTGGCTGCTTTCGGTAAAAGAAATTTCAGATAATGGAAATGAACCTTTTTAGTGACCTACTTAACGTTGATATGGTCATGTACAGATTCTTCAGCTTTTGCTATGTATTACAAGACACATTTTCATTAGCAATTTTACAAAGTTCTTTAGCTTAGGTATTCACATTATCAGTCATCCCACACTTGAAGTAAAAAGTCTGTGTCTTCATTTGTTAAATTTATTGTATTATGTAACGTCTTGTAGCTGCTGTTGAGAACTTTGAAGAAAAAATTACTCTCTTGTAAAAGAGAAAAGGACAGTTACTGCCCTTTCAAACTGCAGAATTGGAATCATCACTTAAGCCAGTTTTTATTTGAGATGTTGTAGAAAATACCTGCTCACTGATATCTGGCATACTTATCTTAACATGAAATATGTTTCATGTTTGAGCAGTGGCATTTTGCTTATATATCTGTTTTGATTTCAGCAAATCAATACACACAAACATTGATCCAAATCAAATTTTCTCCCTTCTTTTTTTTTTAAAGATCTAATATTACGCATTAACTTGATGCTGGTTTCAGAAAGGCTGGGCTTGTATATAGGTGACAGATCCAACAAAGGTTGAAAATATTTGACTGGTGGGTCTGGGAAGAAAATAAGGCTGGGGATGTAGTCACAAAGATAAAAGCCTTTGCCTCTTAGTCTTTAGGGGTTTTTTTTGTTTGCTTGTCTTTAAGTATGGGCTCAATGCATATGAAAATCCATTAGGGAAACAGAACTTATTGCACTGCTTAGGAGATGTATCCTTGTTTATATCTTGAGCAGAAGGTCAGTCCTTTTTTTTTTTCCTCCAGATTGTGTATCAAGAATGATAGTTGCCGTTTTCTAGCTTTGCAAAATTCAATCTAATTTGTTCAGAATTTGCATTTATCTTTTGCTGAGAAAATCAGGGAAAATATGGGGAAGATTTACATAAAACCAAGGAATTTGAATAATATAGTGTAAAGATAGCTATGTTCAACAGGGAATTTTTCCCCATAGGCTCCAGGGCACAACACTTCAGCAGAGAGGGTAGTTGTATTAGGTAGAGACATATGTATATAAAAGGCATACAGTTTGGTACTGTAAACTTGGAAGTGTCTGAGGATTGAATACACAAGGAAAGGTATCCTAGTATACTTGCTACGTAGTTTCAGTAGAGTAGCTGCTTTAACTTCATGTGTTATAGTGTTAGATGGGTTTAAGCTTCTCTTTGTGAAAACAGATCAAAATTGAGCATTAGTAGAACTGTAATTATATAGAGCTTTTTTTTTATTTTTTTTTTTTTTTTGGTAGCTGAGTTGAACGCTTCCTGTTCATTTATGTCTTTCACTGCTCATTTTAAGCTTTTGGTAATCTCTGCCCCTGTGTGGCCTAGAGGTAGAGGGAATATCTTTGATGTAATTGCTTCCATCCTTTCTGGCTTTTGCCTTTTTGCCTTTTAGTCAAAAAATACGTGAGCTTTGTAGAAATGGCTTTAATACTTCTGCATGGTTTCTCTTGTTTGAGTGGCTGGGACTGTGCAGGAAAGCTACATTTAAAGTTAGCGTGACAGAAATGGAAAACTATTTTCTGACTACAGCTGTGATTTAGCTATTGTAACAAATTTTGTACTCATACAGAACTACAGATAACATAGGTTTCAGTTAGAAAAATTACGTGGTAAATTTATATTAGGTAGACTTTAAAAAGAAAGTGTTTTCAGGTAAAAAAAAAATTATGGTTGTTGAGTTCTAGATAAATACTTCAATACCTGATAGCTGGTAAAATAAGAAAAACAACGTATATTGATAGAAGATAATTCAAAGTAATTTCATCTGATCAAACTTTAAAGATACTTTAAAAGAATTAAAACTGAGAATTAAAGCTTCAAATAGTGTTGAAGCTACTAATGGTAGTGTAAGAAGCTTGTGAAGCTACACTTGTGGTAGTGTAAGAAATACAGGCCAAACTGCTGTAATTGGAGTGATGTGACCTGAAGAACAAGTTATTTTTTTCAGCTACCTAATAAAAAATATTATTTCTACCAAGTGTGGCATATTGCTATACATGAAAATTCTTAATCTTAAGATAAATATGTTTTATAATCTGAAAAAGATTTAGAGGAAACGGGTTTTTTACAGCCTAAGTTTCAAATTGATTAAATCTATAGTTTCATTTGACACTGTCTTTGTATGCACAGTGCATATATTCTCTTTTGGGTTAGAGAGATGTTAACTCTCAGCTGGTGCTACTGAAATGGAGCTTGTCTTCAACTTTTTTTTTTTTTTTTT
>VZRN01000714.1:940785-1002770 GCA_013397935.1 Dasyornis broadbenti
AAAAAAAAAAAAAATTTCTGAAACCTATGTTGCAGCAAAGCAGGATCATTGCCTTCTGGAGAGACTGGAGAGATCTTTAGTGTCCATTCCTGTTCTTCAGGAGCACAGTGTTTTCTGCAATTCCCACTAGAGGCTGCTCAAATACTATTGCTAGGAATCAGATGTTCTCTAGAATTCACTTTTCTTTATCATCTTTATTTTCCTGTCCTTTGTTGTTGGCTTTTAATATTATTTCAATAGCAAATATAGCAAAGCAGGTGGTGGGGGTTTTTTAAGTCAAAAAGCAGTGGTTGATAGGTACCTTACTAAATTATCTTCAGCCCTGCTGTGTTTGAGAATTTTGCAGATGAATAAGGGAGCAGTCATTCTGAAAAGCAAGTTAGCACAATACAGGTATTTGGATTTTAATGCACTCAGAGAAATCCATTTCTTAAGCAAAAAGGAACTACCAGTTATAATTGTGATAAAGATATTATGCTTTGAATACATCTGGATTTTGTGAGAGAAAATTGAGTATGTGGTAAACAATGAATGTTCCACGTGACAACATGTAGAACTGAAAACATAATTTTTTTTCCCCCTCAGACTTATTTCTGCATTGATTTTTGTCAACTGCCTTTTTTGGTTTAGGGGTTTTTTTGCCAATCCCTCCCCCCTCCCCTCAGTGATCTGTATACAGATAAATAATTTTGGGAGATATTTGCTGATTATATGATTCATGTTTCCCTTTCTGACTGTTGTGGATCTTACTTGTTAGGGACTTAAAAAGATCATTTTAAGTGAAGCTGAACATATGAATATGCATCCTAGGAAATCTGCTTATGAAGTCTTAACTTTTACTTTGGTAGGGGAACCACAAGGATGGCTGTTTATAATTGAACAATGCCTAAGAAAGTTGAAATTACATATAGTCCAAGATAGGCTCCAAGTAGAATGGCCAAGCCAGAACTGAAGATTTGACTGATGCCTTCAGCTTACTCTTTCCTTCTTTTGAGCATCCAAAAAATATTAACTTTGGCTGCTGTTTTGTTTGTAAAAATGTGAATTATTCTTGCTCCTGCAATTTACCTTCCCCCAGTATAGAAGTCCTGGCAACAGGATGAATAATAGCCCTATAATTCACGCAGTTCTATCCCAGACTGACTAGCTGGTTAAAGTTTGGGAAAACATTTTTTCCACTTCAGAATTCTAAGGAGAGACATGGAATTTAGCATTAAGCACTGTCAGGGTCAGTGATCCTTTGACACAAGATTCACATGGATTAATTCAGATGTGGAAGTACCTCAGGAATTGTCTAGTCCCAATTTCTGCTCAAAGCAATGTGAGCTATGAGATCAGTTTTCTCAGGATTTGTCATAGACAAGATCTGTTGGAAGTTGAGACTGAGCAAATACGTTTAAAGATGAGATTAAGAGATGTGTATGTGAAATAGAGAAATTTAATTGTAAAATTTACATGTGTATGTAAAATGGGTAAATCTGTACATTTAGCTATCAGTAAAGGGTCTGTCTTCGGAGACATAAGTATATATTCTTTTATATTACCATGAAATCATGTGAAAGTTAAAATTCTTCCAGTATGCTTTACTTTTGCTTCATTTGAATAAATGAAGATTTGACCTGACTTTGGTCAGCATACCTTTATTCCTTGGATTGGTACTGTGTAGGAAGGGCTAAACTGACAGTCTCCTCAAGAAGGAAAAGTATGAGTCCTAAATGCTTCTCTTCCTCAAATATAGACCACAAGCATGTGAAAAGAGCATGCTGGGGCAAATAGAGTGGTTCAGCATCTTACTACCAGGGAACCTCAGATCTCGCTTAACGTGGCTCTGCTATTACTCTTTACTGTGAGCTTTGGGCTGAGATTTGTTTGTCTTTCAGAGCCACTTATATATGTGTAATTATTACCTTGTTAATTATTTACCTTTATGAAATCCTGTTTCTGTTCAGGTGAGTTGTCCATCTATTGATGCAATTTGATATTCATACAAGTATTTCTTATAGCCCAGCTAGAGGCAAACTTTGAGGAAATGGAGAATCACCTGTTGTGTCTTGAGGAACTATGTGAGCGGTGTGAGTTGGAAAGATACAAATGTATGCAGACATTACAGCTGGAAAACTACAAGAAAACAAAAAGGTAAATAAAACAATTGTTATAAATATAAATTAGCATAAAATATAAGCCTTTTGTAATTAACCTCCCCTCATATAATATAATCCCTTTTGTTTTCATCTATTGAAGAAACAATAGTCTTTGACAGGGCATTACAAATTTGTAGTAGATTCATTGAATGTCTGGCTCTTGGTGATTAACAAAGAGTACGTGTGTTTGGAAAATTATCACTACATTGTTGTTAAGATGAAGTAATGTTTATTATTCTCTGCAAACAATTGTAATAAGAACTGTTGTTAATAAATACAGATAAATTGTTTTCTTTTAATCCCTTGCCCTGGTTTATGGATTTCTTCTCATTTTTCCCCCCGTGTACCTGTCAGGTTAGGAACTGAATTTTTGGCTATCTTCCTTTCAGTTCCATCATATCCTATAAGTACCTTTCACTCTGTATGAAAGATATTAATCTCCTGCCATTCTCTTACTTGTAAAAGCAGGGCATTAATTCTTGGAATCAAAGTTCAACTTACAGCAGTATGTGTGAAAATTCAGAACTTTCAACTTGTGAGCTTCAGGTTTACCTAAAAGATAAAGTAGCAAGGGAAAAATATTAAGCGCTTAAATAACTTAAACTGTTAACTTTCTTGATTTTTGTTACTGCCAGTACCAAAAATACAATATAAGGAGATAAGAAAAGCAGTATTGCATCCATTATATAAATTAGGAAATGAGGAGTTGAATTGAAGCAGTTTGTCCAAGACAGTGTCTGGCAGCCTGTTAGGGAGGGATGGGTAGATGGGGATGTTGACTGGCATGGGGATACCTGGGTTACTTGATCTGTCCAGGCAGGAATCCTCCTGTTCGCCAGGGGAAGCACCCTGGCACCCTCCTTGCCTCCTTGATTGTGGAAGCAAGTTTGATACATGTGGTAAGGTCAGAACAACTGGTTTGTCTCACGGTTCTGATCAGGATCAAGGGCAGGACTGTGCCAGACAGCACTGACCGCATTTTGCTTAGCTTATCTGTGTTTTGTCTTGACCCTCCTGCCATTCTTGCAGCTCTTTATTTTTTATTTTTTTTTAAATCCATCTCTTCCCAAAAGACCTATTCACCCGTGATTACTTTTTCCCTATTGGTCCTCATTTATTATGTTGGGAGTCTTAGCGTTCTATGATCCAGTTACTGAAGGAGTGCTGATGTTGCAGGTTCTACCTCTCTAAAGATCTCCAATACCTTAAAGCTCCCCCTTCAGTTTTCTGTGAAATTTGGCTGTTTCTCACCTAAGTCCCCTTTAAACACCTGTAAAATCCATTCATCCTTCATTGTGATATCTGTGGCTTTTGCCAGTATCTTTCTATGTTATCTGTCACATCTGGCAATTCCTCATGTCACGTCCCTTTAGTTTTTCACATCCTGTTCAGTTGTCTTAACCTCAGGCCAGGGCCTCAGCCATGATCCGTACACTTTTCCTGCAGCCTGGATTTTCTCTTTACCCTGGTCAGGCCAAGTCCATAGTCTCTCTCCAGGAAGAGTCAACAGCAGACAATATGGCTGAATATTTACTTGTTTAGACCTTAAATCAAAATACTTAAGAATAATAATTTCAAAATTCTAAATATGTGCTATTTAACCAAATAAGACAAATCTAAAATGTGTATAAAGCAACAGATTTTGTCCCACATAGTAATCTTTCTACAGTTTTCTGAGTGGTTTTTGTTCTCTCTGCCATCCTTGCTCTCTTTCCCCTAGCCTCTGCTTTCAACAGCAAAATAAAGTGTTAAACCATTGCCTGCTCTGCTTAGCAGCATCTAATCAGTTTTATAAATAGAATGCTAAGCAAGCTACTTAGTGTAATTATAAGCTGATTACATTTGGTCAGACCTAGACAAAACAGGAAAAATACAGGTAATTTCTGGTTGATCATTACCACTGTATTTATTTAGGTAAGAAATTAACTGCTAGCTCATTACTGGAAGACACTTGCCACTGTAGTTATTTGAAGAGTGAGCAGCCGGTTAAATTGACGTGAGTGTGATTTGGAACTGGTGTTCTGTCTTCTTTTTAGTACTTGGGGTTTTACTGTGATACAGCTGAAACAATCAAGGAGGGAGGGGTTCAGGAGTTTATGCTCTCTCTTTAACACAAAAATTGTTTTCAGGGAGTAAGTGATTTTGTGTTTGAAAAAAATAAAGTATATCATGTGTTTTGACAATATAGGGATGAAAACTGAGATAAATATGAACTCTAGAAACTCTGGTTATTTTAAGCACGTAACAAAATGTAATTTTGGTACAAAATCACTGTAGAGCTCATGTATTTCAAATATGTTGAAAAAATTGGAGACTTAGAAGAAGGTGCTTTAGGTTAACATTAAACCTATGAAATGCAACTTATGGTAACTATAGGAGCTTATTTTCAGAAATATGTCTTCCTCTTAAATAGAACATCTTTATTTCAGTTCTAATGGATCAATTTTTTCCCATTTGTCATTGTGTTGAGTACTAATTTCAAAGTATATTCATCAAACCAGGGTGTTTTCCAAGTTATTTAAAAGCCTGGTGTTTGAGGGGATTGGGGTTTTTTTGTGAGCTTATCTCTAGAATTTTAATATTGTCTTTTTTGTGTTTAAATCCATGGATCAGGGTACCACTACTGTTGTATGGAGTCTAGATTCCACCCTTGTTTTCTCTAGTTAGTCTCACTGCAATTGTTTGCAAGTATGTTAGCATTAAAACATGTCATTTTGTTTCCTGTCTTTTCTCAGTCAAGCACAATTCTTCTTCCCTTTCCTTCATTCTCCTACTGGGGATTTTCTGATTTCCGAAAGCTCTCTGTATCTCTTCAGTCTCGTGGCAACTCTTGCTTTCCCAAGTGCACGGTGTCCTTTAGAAAGCACTGTCAGGAGCTCACTTCTGTGTCATCTTTTTACGTGCCCTCAATGACAGCTTGTGGTGTAAGATAAAATGTTTCTGTCCTGAAGCTGTACTTCCTATGAAGCTCTTGGTACCATTTGTATCCATTTCAGAGAGATCACCATATTTTGAAAAATAGAAACTCTTGATTATTTTGTTAATTAAAAGGGGCTGCCCAGCTGCAACAATTTGTAGGAATGAATTGGGAGTAGCAGAGTCCTTGCCACTGGAAATGAGTGAATAGATTTTACTGTGTGTTATTTGACTTAAAACATAATGGTCTGAATGTTAATTTTTTTTAGGATGTCTTGTTTAGGAATCCTCTCTGGTTTTCATACTTCTCAGCTTTGAGAACAGACATAGAAGGAAAAGAAATATAAAAATCTAAAATCCAGAGTCTGAATTATATCCTGATGGTAGAGTATACTTAAGTGGTGAATGTTTAGTAATATTCCAAACCTTAGTGGGACTATTGTTTTTCCTTCTTGATGAGATTTAAAGAGAAAATAAGTTCTTAAAATCTGTATTTCTGCCTGATTTTTCTATTTTAGAGGTTTATTTGTGGTCAAATAATGTGTAACCCCATGGTTTGGTAATTAGAGAAGTGAGTAAGGAATTGGACAGATTGTAATAGTTCTTTTCGGATGCATTGCCATGCCACGGTAGTGCTTCAGTGCTTCTGGAGGAGAAGAATGTTTGATTTACTTTAGAAGGGTATAAAATTTATGGCAATTGCATCGTAGTTTAGAGATGTGTGTGAGAAAATGTCATAGTTACTGTTGTTTTCTTCTCTACACTTTATCCCTCTTTTTAATTGCTTTGGGAACAAAAGGAACAGTGAGGGTTGTTGGACATGGTAGATACAGTGGCTTCTTAGGTCTGACCAACATAAATATTTGAAAAATAAATACAAAAAAAAGGCTTCCTTATCTGTAGCTCTTGTTTAGATCCCATAGCATTCCTCAAGTGATAAACTAGAACAGTGCTCTGTACTGTACAGCATCCTCAGTGACGATTCCCTCCCACCTGGCAATGATAATTTTTTTTCTTTACATGTAATTCATCAAAGTAGTTTATATATTTAAAAATATACCTTTGTTGCAAATGCAAGTATATTTTTTCCTTCTAAAATTAAGTGTATTGTAAATTACTTCTGAGACCCCAGCTACAAGTTCCATAGCTCTCATCAAAATTTTCATCAAAGTAAATTTTCATGCCATACTCTTTTTGATCAGTCTCCGAGCGGTATAGATTTGGAGCTGCTATACCTCCATGTAACTGGGTACCTAAATAAACATTTTTGTAAGATTGGATGCAGAACTTTTATTATCGTCAGGACAGTTTTCATGGTAGATGTGCAGTGTATGACTGACTTTGAGTTTTCATTAGGCATTGTAGAAGTTTCTGTACTCACATTACAAAGATATTTTCTACCTTGTTTCATGATTTTGCATACAGCAAAATCAGCAGCAAGTGTTCTTGTGGTGATAACTGACTGGAATTAATTTTATGGCCATCAGTTGTTGCACTTCTTTGGGCAGACACGTGGAATGAGAATTCTTATTGATCCTGAAGAGATTTGCACAGGCTTTGGAAGAGTTTAATGAATAATTTTGCCTCCTTTATTTTTTTGTAGTTTGAAGGCTCTGAACTTTCTTTGTGAGCAAGAGATCTTGCATTACAGTATTCTCCATATGTCAAACCCAAAGGAGTATGCTGCTTCATTATTAGTGAATTTTACTCCCATCAGTGCTCCCAATATTTGGAAACATTGGGCACGACTGAACACACAGCAGATTTGAAGATTGCAGGGGTTTTGGCAGCTTTTTCTCTTATTTGCAAAGTATGAATGTGCAGTATAATTTATGTCACTTTTAAGTTGATTTAATTTTGCCCTTTCTCTGGTGATCTTTGCTTGATACAGAGAGACAATGACGTTGCTACAAAGAGATTTGATGCTTACCTTTTCCTTATAGTCTTGTTTTCTTTCAAATAGGCAAATAAAAGATTTTTTTCTTTGGCTTTTGTGACCTGTGATTAAAGACTGAATGTTTGTGTTGGATCCTTTTTATCCTGCAGCACCTTTTAATAACGTTATCTGGAAAATGTTAAAACGTTATGTCAATCCTACATAATTTATCTCTACCTTTATGTGGTGCTTGTTAGTGGGCATAATCTGCAAATCCTGTCAAGCTGTTAATTCCAGGCATTCTTTGTCCAGACTTACTGTACCAATAATAGGAACAGATGGTTTAGGACTGCCTTAATCATCATTTTGTACCCTCCCTCACCTCAAAAATGCATTATTTATGTATGTAATTAATTCATTGTGGCTAGTGGCAGAAGAGCAGCGTTTAGGTGCTTGCCATTGCCACACTAAAATTCATCCTCTGTGCAGTGTCTCCTGACAAATTCTGTGTTTCTTTGCTATGAATTATTTCCTGAGCTCTTTAATAATTCCACTTACATTGAAAACCAATTTGTGTAAAAATTGTTTTTAAAAATGTATTAAATGCATTCAATTGACAATGCTTCAGTGAGGGGGATTTTGCATTCCTATGAAAAGGAACGTGTTGAGGATGGCTGAAGAGATACAAGTTGTGATTTCTGTCTGGCACAATTGCATTTGTGCTGCGTTGAACCAAATTCAGCATTTTAGGTGAATATTGCCCATGGGGTCACAAGCTCTTTTTACTTGTTTCTGTAGACTCGTGGGGTATGTCAGTTCCTGAATGGAGCTTGGCCAGTTTTTGAGTACCATCATTTTTCTTCTGTTTAATGCTTATGGCGAAATTGATGGCCAAGCTAAAAGAAGGTCTGCAGTTTCTTGTGTGGCTGTTTACCAAAAACAGGTTTGCAGGAACTCCTTTTCTTTTCCTCCATGATTAGTGGGGTTGATGGTGGAGGTGGCCTTTGATGGTAGAATTGTTTGTACCTTCTCTTAAATTTCAGCTTCACTTACATTCTTTGTAGTTTTTCAGATTACAGCTTCTCTTAATTTTCTCTTCTCAAATTTCAGCTTTAAACGTCAGTTCCTAAAATTTCAATTGTGTGATAAAAACAGGTAAACTGTGTTGATACATGTATGTTTTAATGATCCAATGACATTGCATACTATGATAAAGGTTTAAAAAAAAATTAGATTTTAAAACTGTCCTTTTTTTTGGCTTACAACAGGATGAAAGCAAAAGCATAAAAACTGTGTCCTGTGCAAAATCTTACATCTGAAGGCATAAGCTTTTAGAAAGAATAAGCATTTTTTCCACATTTCAGATTCCAGTTTGGAATGGTTCTAATGGTAAATGGCCTATGTCAGTCTCTTAGCAGAGGACAAAACGTGCTTTTAATGATTTCACTTCTACCATTTTCTTACGGTTGTAATGCCATCTCCCTTATTTTTTACTGTTCCTTTGAATGATACTGCCTGAAAGATGACTCCCAGTGTTCTTAATCAAGATAAATATGTTTCATTTTTTTAAACATTGAAAGAGAAATACTTTCACTGTACACTGAAACTGCTGAGTATATTAGAGTAATACCTGTCTTTAATTGTATTTATTAACTTGATTGCCAGTTAATGTAGTTTCTGTTACAAAAATTCACTGGGATCCATTCCATCTTCTGGATTGAAATTATGTAGAAGTTTTGCTGGAAAACAGACTTCAGCTACCTCTGTATCAGCATGAGTATGGAAGCAAAAAACTCTTCATTGCAATATTGTTTAAATGCCTTAGTTCTTTGCTCTTCTTTTTTACTGGATAAAATGTCACTTTTGATGCTGAAGAATTGTGACCTGTCTTCAGTGTTTCTTCAGATGAAGAGAAAGCCTTGCCTGCTGCTCAATTCTAACCGTAGTTTAGTAATAGTGTTAGCTTTTACTGATTTTTCGATACTTAGAGTTTTCATTACTTCAGTCTCAATTGTATTTCAAAGTATTAGTTGGCCTAAGTATCTATAAGGGATGCTAAACAAATCTCAGGGATGGGGAAAATGGCTTTTTGTCAGGACTGACACAAGTGCTAATCGTAAGTGCGGAAAACAAAAAAACCTTTGAATTATTTCTGTGCACCGTGCAAGTGACACAGGTTTTGGTTTCTAGGTTCTTATCTTTTACTGCTGTTGACATCCAGAGGGAAGTCCCAGAGGAAAGATCTCATGGCTTTTTAGCTTACTAAAGCTTTTTTTTAATCTAGCATTTTGAAAACTTAACTTTACTAGACATAGCAGATGAAATGCAGCATTTCTCAGGCTTTGCTTTGGATCTTGTTACGTGTCATAAATATTTTTAGATTAATTTGCTGATAAGCATCTGTACTTTCTTTAAATGTATTTTTTGTAAATAATATTAACAACTCAAGATTTATTAAAACATTATTATAAAATCTTCCAAATTTAGTCCTTAATTTTTGCCATTCTTATGCTGTCTTGATCCTGTTTTCTTCTTAAGTGTGAGTCTAGTAGTTAGAATTTATTGACTGTTACGTTTAGAGCTAGTGCTGTAGAATTGTTCCTGACATCTCTTTATGACCTTGTTGCTTTCTTATCTGCCTAATGATTTTCTTGACGATAAAACATGAAACTGGAAATTCTGGCTGCTGGTATCTTCGTAAAGAATGTGGTGTTTCTGTAGTCTTCTAGGTATTTAATTGAATTCGCTGATGTTTTGTTACGCTTGGGAAGTTGATCTTAGTGTTACAGCCCTTTGCAAGATACAGTAGAACCTGAGAACGTTTCCTTACTATTGTTGAGCAAGCAAAATTCCCATTGATCTTAGTAACTTAAAGCAGGGTAGTTTTGTCTCCTGGTCCTCCCATATTCTGCTGTCTGAATTTAATTTTGTTTGTCAGTGATACCAATACAGCCTTCGTAGTGTCCATCTTATCTGCTCAATGACTAAAGCAGGGTGAATCCAACAATGCAATGAAAAGCCTGAGGGGAATGGGAAGGGATTTGGGAATTTGTATTTGCCTTTTAACTAGATTATAACTCTTAACTGGTCATATCAGTTACTCTGTGGGACAAGTAATTATTGTAGATGGTTTGTTTACCTGTTGTCTCCACAGTTATATTTTCTCACCACAAACCCTGAATCTCAACTTTTCTGTAAATGAAGAAGTTGAGAGCACTGACAGCATCATCATTAGAACATTCCAGGTAACTGAAAAACTGGTAACTGAGTCTGATCAGTATAGAATTTCACAGAGTAATTAAATCCCCCCCCAATCTATTTTCTGCAAACAAGCAACTGGAAAGGCAGGGATTAACATTATTGGGTATGTGTGTGGCCAAACAGTTTTCATGGACATAACCTTGGTGTCCATTGAGCCTGTACAACTTCTTGCCTCTCATGAAAGAAGCTGGGAGTTTTAAGTTGCACTGCATATGGAACAATTTTACTTTTGAAGTGTCTCCATGCCTTTATAGTATGATTATATAAGTCTTTAGCCTGTTATTTTAGCCTTTTTTTCTTGCTCAGAGGTGCTGAACTTCATCTTTCACTGAAAAGAGCTATTTATGTTAGTTATACTGTGTCTCCTAATTCAGTCCTTTCTTCTGAAAGCTTACTGTTAACTGTAAACAGGTAAAACGTATTCTTATATGAGCAACTAGCCAGGTTTGTTGTCAGAAACCTAGAATTCAGTAGCTGAAGAGCATGTAGTCAGATGCCAGGTAGTTGTATTGATTAGAGGTCAGACTCAGCATGGGGGTTCCTTTAATCCTGGACAGATGTTGAGAAGCCCACACTGGGCTTCAGGAGCTTTCATGTGTAGCGAGGCCAGAGGCAAGGCAGGCGTGTGTTTTCCTTCTAATAGTAGTGGAAAGGGTCATCTCGTCCATCTGTGAAGTGCATGAATGTTCTTTTGGATGAAAACTCTTTAAAATCCAGGAGCATTTCTCTATGGAGCACTTTCAGTTGCCTTATATATTTTCTTCTGCTTGTCTTTTAACCTTGCTTTGAAGGCCCTTTTCCAAAATTGATTTCAGTTTAATCTTTTTCATTTTACTTACTCTAACAAATTGCTGTTTCTTCACATTGTCTGTGTTCCAAATATGTAGTTTCATTTTTAATGTGAATTCAGTTTATTCTGCAGATGGCTTTTTGTCTCTAGACTCTTAGAGAAGATGTAGGAGGTATCTTCTCTCTGACAGTTTATCAATAAATACAAGAATATGTATTTACTTATAAAGGGGAGAAGTATAACACTCTTACACATTTTTCTCTGTACATCTGTCTGCAAGGTCTTAATTACATAACTAGGAAAGGTACTGATATACTCTTAAGCCATCTGTTTTTCCAGTGTCATTACAAGTCATAGTTTCCTTTCCACTTTTCAGTTTAGTGTCATGTTCTTACCAAAGCTGCTGATAAATGAGATTTAGGATTAAAATTTTACAACTTCCCAGTTTTTATTTGGATAATTTGACTTAATAACTAAAAAAATCCTCCATGCTGCTGATGCAGAACATGTTTTCAATAAGCATGTATTTTAGTATATATTTATAAAAGTAAGTTTAATTGAAAGTGTTGTGAGAAACCACAAGATGTGATTGATTAATTCATGCTGTGTAAAATATAAAGTGTTCAGTCTTTGGCTCTGAATTGGTATGAGGATACTAGAAAATATAGAACCTTAAACTACAAATCTGTATTTTTACTGTATGCTAATCATAGATATTTTTAATTTTTCCGAGATGTGTGATGAAAAAAAATAGTCAAATATTCATTTCCAACTTTCTTAATGAATTATGTATATGGATATAGAGACAGCATCTTAATGCATTCAACCCAAAAAATATTGGTGGATTTGGAAAAGGAAAATTCTGGGGGTTTAGACAAAATCAGTGATTATCTCTTGGTAAACTGTATTGCCATCTTGTTTATTAACCTATTTCCACACAATGGCAGTAATTATTTCATCTTTCCTTTTGTAGACAAGTGTCATAAAATCTCCTGATTTTAGGTGCCATTAATGTAGTTTTTCTCCTCTTACTTTCACAAAATGTTTCCTCCAGTATGGTTTTGTTTCAGTCTGTGGAAAACAAGCATTTCCTGTGATTGTTGTTTTCTCAACTACTGTGCTATTATTAAAAATGAGTGCAACTTGTGAGAGTGTTTAAGAATTTTGTAATTATATTTAGAGTATGCAGGGTAGGAAAATATTTTTAGGCTATGAATCTGAAAATCGCAGATATTGTAAAGTAGTTTTTTCTCTGGTAAAAAAGGGAGAAACTAGCTTGGGAAAGGGATGCAGAAGGAGCAGGAAAGGAAATAGATACTCACAGGAAGTTGCAACTAATAGAATTCTTCACTGTGAATCACACTATAGCTTATTTCCTGGTAAAGCACCCATTCTTTCAAAAACCTGTATTTAACATTTGGTGACAGAAGCAGGATGTTTTCTGAAAATGTGGAGGTAAATGCATTCTCTTGTTTCTTTTGGAATACTTTGTCCTGCTTAGAAAATAAATTGTTTCAGCTTTGAAAGATTTTGTCTGTTCTTGATTCAAGAATAAATGCTGAATTGCATCATCTATTAAGGGGTAGAAGTAGTTATGGTATAGCATACGTATTGTGAAACAGTGTCTCTGGTTGGTGTCTGAAGAGTGCTTTAGTCTGTGGATAGTGAATAGAATAATTTATCTGGACAGCTGTTAATTCAGTCTATAATTTATTTTTCTTATAGTCACTTCTGCTTCAAAATTCAGAATTTAACTAGGCATTCTGCAAGGCAGAGACTGAAAAAATATTTGATGTAAATTAGTGTTTTGTAAAGCCAGCATTCTGCCTTATCTAAGCTATTACGTTGGTTCTTCTTTAGCCTTTAAATTCACGATAAATCACTGTCTTGTAGTAATGATGATTGGAGCATTTTGCAATTTCTTAAAATGGAGTAAGTATTTTCCTTAATTTTATATCCTCTACATTCCCAATTGCATGACTACTAAAAGTGGAAGGTGGCCTGGTAAGAAGGCAAAAAAGATACTATTTTTTTTTGCCTAATTTCTTAGCTTTCTGGTACATAAGTACTGTGGGTTACTTGTCATATTCCATACTTGAAAATCGTCTCCTCTGAGGAATGTCAGTGTTATGTCACTTTTCCTGTCTCTCTGTTTTAATTGAGTGAGTGATATTGTCAAATTTTTCCCTTCAGTGTTGCCAAAATGTTTTTGAATAGTGTTGATGAAAATGGGACACTAATTGTTATTCACTGTGCTGCAAATTGGTAAATCTCTGCTAAGCAAAGGATGCTTTAATAGCTAAAACCTTAAGAAGTCTTGGTGATTTCTGGAGCCGTGTGATTTTTGGAGCAGTGTATCTGGAAATTATGTAGCTCCATATAAATGTGCAATATTTGTATAATTGTAAATGTATATAAAGAGAGGTGGTGGCCTAATTTCTAAACAGGTTGATTTTGTTTGCTTTAGATAAATACGTGTAGTAATATTACCCTTATATATGGTGATAATAAAATTCTTTGATTTTTGTCTTTTAATGAGTCTTAAAGCATGTGAAATAAATTCTGTAGTTCTAGATGTAGTATTTCTAATTATTTTTTTATTCTCTTCTTATCCAACAGGAAGGAACTGGAGACATTCAAAGGTAAATTCTATTTTTATTTTCTACTTAGATGTTTGTAAGAGTTACAGTAATTTGTGTATTAAATAAAACTAGGAAAGAGCTGTTGCCCTTCTACACTTGACAATTTTATGTTGACCCAGCAGGCTGTTTATTTTTTCATTTTACCTGTTCTTGCTACTATTTTCTTCGGGAGAGTCCTAAGTGTAGGGAGAACACAGATATTTTGTTGTCTTATCTAGGCTTCAGAGATTCCCTTATTTAATTCAAGCTTTTCCCTTGGTATTCAATTTTGCAAGTTAAGGGCTTTGTCTCCAGCTAGTTGATGTCTTTTCTAGCATGAATATATTTTTGGCAAATATTGCAGGCTGTTACTTGTTAGATTTTTGTCTGGCTATTGCTAAAGAATTCTCACAGTATAATGCTATCAGACAAATTTAATTTTTGTAGCTCAACTTGTTGGAGATATTTGATGATATATAAAAATATTTGTCCAAAATATGATGTAATGGCTGGAAACTCTATCACGTATTATTGCTTTGTCTGTGGTACATGGATGGAACACAATCCCATTTTCAGTAAATCTTAAATTGGGGCTTACTCTACCTACTGGTGTTAATGTTTGATCAGCTTGAGAATCACTATTATGTTTTCCTTTGGATGGGATGTGACTGAGGGTTTATGACTAGTATTTATGAGAATGAAGTCAAGTGCATTGACTCATGTCAATCAATTGTCTCTTGAAATTGAAAGGAGGGATGGAAATTTCTATCAGCTTCATTCCTTTGCCTTTTCAGTTCATTACTATCTCATCTTTATGTGATGCTACAAAAGGAAAATAACAGTTACAGTAACAGATAAGCAACACAGATTATGTAAAATGTGACTTTTTCTGTAACTTACCAAAACAACCCTTTGGTTGATTGATTTGACAGCTTTCAACATAGAGCAACTCAATACAAAATGAAAGATAATGCCAAGTTCCTTCTGATCCAAAGCAAAGCAGCTACTTTGTAGTACCTGGTGCTTGTGAGAACAGTGAATCCTAGTTTTTTGTTTGTATTGATTAGGTGTTTTCAGTGAGTTTCTGGAAGCCAGGAGGGCGGTTTCCCTCTTGGCTTCTTGTTATTTTAATACAGACTTTAACCTTATTTGACAGTAGGTATTTTACGAAGACAATTATTTGGATGGAAGAGGAATGTGATTGCTATTTGTTGACCTTGAAATTTATACCAAACTAAGCAACTGGTTCTGTAAAGGATACAGAGGCAAACAGGTTTCCAGTACTGGTTATGAAAGACTTGTCTTGGTAGCTAAGATCCAGCTAGATAAGCACAGTGATGAATTGTTGAAAATGGCTGTTAAACATCTGTCAGCCTAATTTGCGTGGGTTTTTGTATAGTGAACCGATGGACAAGCTTGTACCTGACAGAAGAGAGGGGAGTAATAGCTAAGAAAATTTCAGGAATGGTGTTATCAAGCAAGCCTAAGTTCTTTCTATAAGATGACAACAAGAAGATTTAAAATAAACAATAGATTCAGTGTTTTGACTTTGGCAGCAAGTTTCACTGTTTTTCTTGACATTTTCCCAGGAGATTTGGATTAACCTACTAAAATTCCAGGTGCACAATTGATTGAAAATACATGCTTGGAGGAAATGTTCTTGGGTTTCTGGCTTGCTAAGTCGTTCCTTCTCAGATCTCGGAATTTTTGTTGTCAGCTTGGGTTGTGAAGTAGAGGTATTCATTATACTGACTTCAGTCAGTGTTTTTCCAGCCTGTTGGACCTTACATTAATGTCTGAGTATCTGGCATATTTTTCATCAGCTGAGTGGAAACAGGGAGAGTAGGAGATTCCTTGTTGTGAAGGATTCATTATGTAATGGCAGATGTTTCGGTTCTATGGCAGTTTTGCCAGATTTGACTTGGGGCTCCTACTTGAGTTTTCTGTTTTGAGCTTTTTCCAGGGCTCACTAGATTTTGGCAAAAATGATCTGTCACTTGGTTGGCTTTAGTTCCGGTTGATGAAGCACACTGAGATAACTTGGTGGATGTCTGTAGGAATCCTGTCACAGAGAAGAAAAAGGCAGCAGCAAGGGCAGGCAGTGTGTCCTAAGTTAACAGCCTAACAATGTAATCTAAAAAGAAAAAAAGCAGGAAAAGCTCATTCCAACTGAAACATGTTAAGTGGTTGAATAGATGATTCTTTACGTTTTTATATTGCAAGTATAGACTACATCGTCAACTACTCTGTCTTTGCATAACTGTCCAGATTGACTTACATTCTGTTCATGAAATACCCAGCGCAGGGTCTAAGAAAGAAGAACTGTTTAAAATACCTATATATAAACTTGCATGTTTTAATGCATTTGCACTTGAAAACACTGTACATTAAAATCAGTTTCAATGGAAAAATGCGAAATGCCATTTTTTATAATAGTAACTTGTTATTTATGAATTTGAATACCATATGCTAAAAAGTAATAGCTTCCAGGATGTAAAGATGGTAAATGTCTTGTATAAAAATATCTTTCATAAAGATACAAGATCATTCTATCTGAATATGCAGGAATTAAACTACCACAAAAAAATTCCTTCAACATGTTTGCTAGAAGGGTTAAAAGAGAGTTGTATGCATGTTTTTCAGTGTCCAAATGCAACTCTCACATTCACCAGTGCTGAGTTCTTAAGCCTTGATCAGGATAGAAAGTAAGTTTTACTGGAATTAAGAAACTGAATAGTCTAGTCTGAGGTTCAGAATAGCACAGCACTGGAAACTTGAATTCAGTGATGATCCCATCAACTGCACAAGGAATACAGAAAAAGTGCTAATTATATGTTGTCACTGACCCTGAGAATGCAGGTGTGACTCACAAGGCCAGTGAGTAGCTTGATAGACCTCTCAGATGTGTTTTAAAAACTTTGCTTCCCTGGAGTTTTGTGGCTATGTAAGTATAAACAGATACATAGGTGTAGTCTGTAAATTTGTGAAATCATCTAATGTCTGTAGCCTTAAACACATTGTAAGTGCCCTTGTATATACCTGGTATTTACTTATTTTAATATTGAAACAAAATCGACCTTCACACAACCAAGAAACAGAATTGTTTCTGCTTTCATTTACGACTTCCCACTGTGTATGCCAAGGTACAAAGTGGTAGTCCATTGACCTTTTAAGTATATGCTTTGAGGATACCAGGTGTCATCCAGAAAAGGCCCTAACAAGGAGTATAAATATGCCTGTTTGCAGCATTGAGAAGTGCTGAGAATCACTAACCCTCTTGCTTGTTGATGTTGCTACCTTGAAGGAGCATGAAATAAGAATGTAATAGTGCTTTAAGAAATTATGAATTATTTTTGTATCTGTCAATGTTTTAGAATTTGTTCCTGCTGTTTTCATGTTGGTATTGCTGATTGTACTTTCATTGGGAGAAACAGATTTTACTTTTCTTCCTTTTGCTTTAAGACTTATTTTTAGAGGGCCAAACATTCTCCTTTGTTGTTTGCTGCACCCTTGTTTGTACAGGGGCAGGACAAACCTTTCCAGTCTTTCTTCTTTCAACCACAAGGGTTTTCTCTTGCAGAGTAATTGAAATTGATTATTACTTAATAGTCTGTGATGCTGAGAAAGTGAAGTTTATAAGCTTTCCTGCTTCTTACGTTAAACATCTCTTTCTGAAGAATGCAGGGAATGAGTGTGTGATGCCTTTGTGGACACTGCTGCAGCTCTGGCGTTTGTGCTCCTGAAGTGAGTGTGAAACAGGATAGAACATCTCAAAGGTTGTCCAGTTCCTTATTTTTTTGGTACTAATTTTTGAGAGATCTTTGCTGTAAAAGATGATGGGTTTATGAATGGATACATTGGTATGGCATATGGAGTAGCCTGCAATTTTCTTCCTAGCATGCACCACTTTCAGTCTTTGGAGAACTGCTTGCAGGAGCTGGCTTATGCTCTGTGCTGTCCTGTCTTGGCTGAGACTTAGAGAGATGCTAAAAAAAGTATTCTGTTGTGGATCTTGACAATTTCTTGCAGTATTAGAGTTTATTTCAGTTGATATTTGTTTGTGGTTTTGATTTTGGTGTTTGATGGGTTGTGCTCTTGCATGGTTTAGAAAGGGTGCGTATCATTTTCATTTTACAGCTGAGAAACTGGAAATTAGATAGCACATATGTGGTTATTTGCTTCTGATACTTGAAACCTAGTGCATTTATGACTGCACTGAGATTTCAAATCATTCCATCATCCTTCTAGGCACATGGTACCATTTTTAAATTTATTTCTTTTTTGAGTTAACATTCCTTTAGTTCCAGAGTAGCCAGGATTGTGTAGTAAATAGTTGCAGAATACTGTTAATCTCATTAGAAGATGGAAGAGTAGAGCAGATAATGAAGTAGGTAAGCAGCAATGAGAGAGTAGGAAAAAAAATTAAAGTTTTAAAAGTAGTAGAATTGCACAGTGATAATAACACATGCTGTTGATTTTACTTCAGAAATAGAAGTTTGCTGCTGGTTTATCCAAATGGGAATTGTATACATGATAGATTTTAAAATTGACTGTAAAGTCCCTTTTATTAAAATGTTTAGAATGCAATGTTTTGAGTTCATTTCTGGAAAGAAAACTAAAGCACTGGAGGCTGTTTAGAGATCACCAGCATAGCACTTTTGGACAATGAAAGGTGGCAGCAACTTTGCAAGGGCAAATATGCACATGGCTTTGACTACTGAGTCATGCATATTTCTAAGCTTTAACAGGATTAGTTTCATTCAAGCTCAGGGAAACAGGTCATATGACCATTTTCAGCTTTTCTATTTACAACACAACAAAATATGTTTTCAGTCTTTTTAATCAAAGATCTCTCCCAAACAAGTCCTGATAAGTTTAAGAGCTTTATCAAAATATTCCTTGAGAAGGTGACCCCTGAAGTAAAGAGGTGTTTTTTCCTTGCTTTTGCTTTCAAGCGTAAGTCACGGGGTCACATTTGATATGCAGATCTTTTGTCATCCCTATTCATACATCTAAGACGCTGGTGTTGAAATTGCTGTTTTCCATGCTTTTTATCAGGAGCTTAAATATGTTTATATCCAAACTTTAATTTCCTGATTTTCACTGTTCCCTCTTCTAAGAACACACAATATTTGGAGCAGTCTCTTGACTCCATCTCTTTGTTCTCCATTTTTTGAAATCTACTTGCTTCAACAAATAGTACGTCAAACTGAATTTTTTTTTTCCTCTTCCATTGTAGGGATCCTCTTTATCATGCTGTATTCTGATAGCTGTCAAAATAAACTACCTTTTCCTACTCTTCATATTGCCTCCCAGATGCGTGGGTAATATGCAGTGGAGGTCTTTACAGTTCACACATTCAGTGATGCAGCTGTTCTCCAATTTGAGCTGCAGTTTTGAGCACATAATCCTGTATGTTTCTTCTGAGCAAGAGTAAGATGACACTGTGGTAGAAATTTATTCCAGCCACATGGAGTTCTTTAACATTTCTGTGGTCCAAAACTTCAATATTGAAACCTTGTAGCACAGATAACTCTTACTTTGTCATACCAGAAAACAGTTGGGAAAGAATTGCTTAATTCTACCATAATAAAGCTAAAATGGAGTTAAAATTTCAGGTTTATATTCAGATTTCAGGGGTTTTCCTCATTATTTTGCTATGAGCTGAAAATATCCTGATAGATTTCTAGTTAATACTGTGTCTTACTAGCTTCATTCCCATTCAGACTATGCGAATGTTTGCATTCCCATGAACCCTGCAACTTTGGATGTCCTGTGTTGTCTGTGGCAAGAATTGACCAAGACTCTTATAAATGATAACCTTCTCTAGAAAATAGAAAGATCTGAGACTTCGGCACTTCTGGTCAAATATTGCGTGAAAGGCAGATGAATTTAACTACTTAAGTCTTCCATTATGGTGTAGTAGGATGAGGCAGATGGAGAAGGAAACCAAATTCAGTACCTCATACATTCAAACCTTATAGTTACCTTGCTTTTGATTTTGCTTTTAATGTCTTCAGGTTTGCATACTGTTGCACCTGTTTAACTCTTGGGACACGTTTTTTAAGTTTCTAGGTCTGTATCTAGCTATTTGTGTCTTCTATTTTTGCTTCTTTTTTGCTTTCCTTGAAGTAGGTATGGCCTTCAAATCATATTGTAATCACTTTTAAAAGATAATGATTTTGTTTTAAAATCCTTTAAAACAGAGAAATTTAAGGAAGGTTCACTCTTTCAGGTCTTCCACTGGTTTCAGTCCTTCCCAGTGAATAATTGAATCTTTATACATCTGGACAGATATTACCAGCACTGAAATGTATGTATAAGATTTCAAATGTTCATTTCTGTAGCCCACAGGTGGATGGTGCTGAGTTGCACGTCTGATTCTGTTTGGCTGAATTATCGGACTTAATGGCATACTTTGAGAACTTGTTCTATCTATGAATACAGACCCAAGAAGAGTGGAAGTTTTCAATTTTCTGGGATAATACACTTAAGCAACTGCTTGCCTCTTGCTGGCCCTCTAAACATGACTTCTTTCTCAATTGGCAAAACGTACGGAGCACTAGGTGTAGTTAAAAATGTGTTATCTGCCTTTGACAAGGCAACAAAACATTTTCTGGATGAAATATGATTGGGGATGAAGCAAACTACAGTGAATAATATCTTGCGTACGCATTTATTTTGCAGATAACTGGAAATAAATTTGTTATCTAATATGTTAATAAGCATCAAGGCTTCAGGACAGACAATACTTTCTATACAAGAAATATAATTTACATTTCAATAGAAGAGGAAAATAAATGGGGTTTTGGTGTATTTCTGCTGTAGAAACAAAATTATCTACAGTTCTGTCTTCATTTACTACATCAAAAAGCCAGTTTCCATTATGCTTTGCCCAAAGGAGGGCTGCATTGTCAACTTACTTAATCATACAGTGGTTTGGACTGGAAGGAACCTTAAAGATAATCTGTTCCACCCTCCCTGCCATGGCTGGGGTGCCACTCACTAGACTGGGTTGCTCAGAAGCCCATCCAGCCCTACCTTGAACCTTTCCAGGGATGGGGCATCCACAACATCTCTGGCCAATCTGTGCAAATTCCTCACCACTCACTAAGTAAAGAATTTTTTCCTAACATTTAATCTAAACGTCCACTCTTTCATTTTAAATGCATTGCCCCATGTCTTGTCACTGTCTAGCTATTAAAAAAAAAAATTCCTCTCCCTCCTTTTTTTAACCCCCTTAAGGTATTGGAAGGCCACAGTGAGGTCTCCCCAAAGCCTTCTATTCTCCAGGCTGAATAACCCCAACTCTCAATAATTTGATGTGATGAGGAATTACTTACCCTTTGCTCATTTTACTAGTTTCCAACTGGTGAGGTAAAAACAGGGCTTGTTTTGGTAGTGTCAGTACAGCCTTGGGTGTATCTTAGTGACAAAATTGCCTTCATTACTAAGGTGCTTATATATTGGAAAAAGGCCTAAATTTTCAAAGCTGTAAATAGGGAGTAGGGTTTCTAAAGGATCCTTGAAAGGATGCTATAGAGATACCAGATCATTTATGGGAAAATTAGATATTCGTATTTCCTTGGAATGAGTATTGTGTGCTATTGTAACGTGGCTGATCAAAGATAAGCTTTGGTTTTGTCACTTCTACCTCAAACCACTTCTGGTTTAATGCTTTAAATGCCTTTTTAAAAATTTATTTATTTTAATTTATTTTTGTTTGTTGTGTGTTTGGCTATAATGTAACTTTTTATGTTCCAGATTTGATAGGGCAGTTTATAGTCTCCACGCTCAACTAGATTTAAGGATTTTATTTGATGGCTGTCACCTGAAAGTACTATTCAGACAATGAATTAATATAACTCATAGAATGCTGATATTACTGATACTTCTGAAACCTTGTGTTTATCAGATTTTTTTAATGCTAATTCTGACTGGGTAAGAGTGGAGAGCAGGTACACTCCTATTAAATTTTGCTTCATCTACATAAATTTTTAGAGAATCTTGTGAGATTTTTTCATGAGGCACCAGATGCCCTCTCGTCTTGTCTTTGCATTTTGAGGGGGCTGGTTTATCGTCCCAACAACTTTTAATAGTGATGCATTTATGTACATGTTTTCTCTTTTTTTCCTTGAGTAATCTAGTATTGCACTAAGTCAAAAGGCCTTTCAGAGGTCAGATGTATCACAATAAATTTGGCATCACTGCAGCTTAAAATAAGATGCCTCATGGGTGTGCAGGTGCAGCTCCTGTTGGCTGTGGTGGAAATTTGCCCTATGCTGGAGTCAGCCTTGCAGGATCCTGGTTTTGTGAGGAGTGGAGGAGGCCAGGGTAACAATAGGGATTTTCTTCGGCCATTGCCAGGGTGAATGGCAAACTGTGTAGATAATGGGAAAGAATTTCATGGGAACATAAGTCCTGTCATATTCACTTTATGTAGAAAAGAAAGTATTTAAAGGTGTAATATTTGATTTGTCTCTAATGCTGAAATGACTGATGCGGAAAAAAAATAGCAGCCTGTTTTGTCTGTAGCTCTAGCTTGAATTCATCCTTTAATTATCAAAGTCCAGACTGAAGGAGGGATTATCTCACGATTGTTATTATTGTTCTTTTAATCTTTCACGTAGATATTTTTGGTGTTATTTTCACCAGTTAAATAAACCCGAGTTTTGTAGGCCAAACATTCTTGGTACTTTTAATGATGTCGATTGGAGAAGTATTTGTTATATAATTGCCTTTTGTCCCTACTCTGCATTTTGTCACAGAGATTTTTGTATAATTGTCACAGATCCCATTTTGTGAATCTTCTCTTTTTAAGTAAAAGGAAGGAATTGCTATGGCTATCCTGGTTTCTGGCAGCACTGTGCACCTTCCTGAACTGAAAAGGCAACATGTGCCAGTGTTCCCAATTCTGAGGAATGCCTTACAGTTTTTGAAACATAAATGCACTGTTGTGTAACTGCAGCATCACCAGAGCCAAAGATTCTCAGTCATATGCTGTTGCTGTATTTTTTTTTTCTCAACTGCATAACCTTATTTTTTCCTAGTTTTTGATAAAAATGTAGCCTGGATATGTAATACAGAAAATTCAGTTTCCAGTAGAGAATACTGTTCCTAATTTATTTAAAAATCACATCCAAGGCTTTTAATATTTTATGTGTGAAGTAAGAATAGTATGTAATCTGGTTTGTGGGGTATCTGAGCTAAGCCACGTTAAGCAAAGGCACTTTGAGGGGAGAGCCTTGTGAACATCGCCTAATAAAAAAAAGAATTCAAAACCCTTCTGTACCTTTTTCCTTGCTCCTGAATCATTTTCAGATGCTTCCAGCTCTCTGCCAAATAAACACATGCTGTAGCTGCATGTCATCAGATTATATCCCGCTGGGAAGATTTCAGTCTCTGCAGCACCCCTTGGCTCAGCAGCGTGTGGTAGCTTCCCAAATACATGCCTGCATTTCTGGTGAAGCCCAGCTGCTGGGAGCTTGTGCTCAGGTTCTGGGGAGGCGCTGAGTTGAAGTATCCATGTGTGTGCAGCTGCATCTGCGTGCGAGTGACCCATCGGAAGCTGCCCGTCGCGGTAACACTGCTTTGAAAAAGCAGCCTTCTGGCAAAGGTCTTTGTTCTGCATCAGTGAAGATGCACATCACTGGGGCTGCTTGGTAACTGGATCTTTCACTTGACCAGTGCTGGGTTTCTTTTTACTTGCTTATTTCTTACTGCCATGTCATCTCCAGGAGGCACTGAGAATACTCAGAAGAATTCATGTAGGTGGAACTTTATTATAATCTTTGTTATTTGTCACCTTAACTTGCCAAGCTAATGCAAAATTAAATTAAAGTTAGCTTAATTAATTTCCTCAGTTACCGCCATTGCGTGATTTGCAAGGGTGTGCTATCAATGACAGGTTAATTATCAACTTGATTTAGCAAATTTGAAAGAAATGGTGACTTAATGTCTGTTTTGTCAGGGCTTTTGTTTATTGCTTTGCTTTTGTCTGTTGCTTTGTATTATCATCAAGGCAATAATAATCAGAATTAGTAAAAGAATTCAAATACACATATATCTTGTTAGCTAAAATTCAGGCAGGCGTGTCTAAGGGTGGGGTGACACCAGAGGATGAGAGGAGGCAGAGAATTATTATCTGAAGATAAAACCAAGAATAAAAAAATAGAGCAGTGAATGTATTAGCATGGATGCAGTCATACTAATTTCCTTTAGATAAATAAAACAATAAGTAATTTTAAAGGTATATTTTTAATGAAGAAGCTACTGCTATTTACATGCATATAAGCCCCCTCTATCATATGAAACAATGTTCTTAATAATGCACCAAATAGCATTTTTATGCTGTTAATTTTTAACTAATGCTGTTTAGAGCTGTGCACTAATTGAAGTAGAAATAAAATGTAGATTTCCACTCTGAATCTTTTTATATTCTTTTACATAACCACTGGAAGAGTTTTTTTTTTCTATTACCATTCACGTGGATTTTTTTTCAGTGGATGTTCAGGGCCAAAAGATAAGAGTAAATTAAGTGTTTTGTTATTTTAATAACCTGTTGGAGCATGCCTTTATCAAGGCTCTACCTATGAGTTGTAATTCTGACCACTAAAATTGATATCCATATTAAATAATAATGTAAAGTTGAATCTTTTGTTTTAAGCAATTCATCTGATACAGGACAATTCTTTACATTGGTGTTCATTAGAAATACTTAATTTGTAAAAATACTTGTTTTCCATAAGTCTAATTAGATCATGGATTGACTGTTTACTTAAAGATAATTGATTGTTTACTTAAAGATGGCAAAATTTACCCTCTGTTCTGCTAAATGTGGTGTGACCACTTTGCACTCAAAATTGTCCGTGTTGCAAGCAGTATATATATACTACTGGTATAATCGATCTTATATTCTTAACTACTTTGTACACATTGACAGAAGTTGTCTGTCTTCACTTGTTCTTGTTTCCCGAAGTTGAAATGGAAGTGTGGGCAAAGAGGGACACAGCAGCAAGTTGGTTTTTTTTCTTATTTACCATTGTATCTTGGACAGCAGAACAGCTATTTTGTGTGTGGGGTGGGGGCCAACCTTGAAATTATATAAGGATTAGAATATGAAATTGGAGAACAGTTTGAAATGTAAGCCTTAGCAATATTACTCCAAGTACTGCTGGAAAGAGGTAGCAGAAAGTAGAAGCCTTAGTACGAACATTAATACTGGAAATGTTAACACCTCTGTGGTAACCAGGATTATTCTAATTTTTTTAATCATATTTTCATCTCTAGTTTTTTGACAGAAAAAAAGTAATGCAGAAACATATGTTTTTTTGATAATCCCTTTGCTCACCACCTATGAAGGCTAAGGTTAATGACAAGTTAAAAAATACTCATATACCTACTTTTAAAGTTTCTTACAAGATCAGATGTAGTACCTTTTGGGGTGCTGAAAGACCAAATGCTGTAGGCTCTTCCTGCCTGTGACTTTGTCTTGGTGGAAATGAATTTTTAACAGTTTCATAATGACAGTATTCTTTCTTTTGGCATGCTGCTTCTGTTTTATGTTAAAAATACAACTGTAAGTTTTGACATTTCATCAGTCTGATTTGTACCTAAATGTACAGTAATAGATGATACACTTTCTATTTTTCTCCACATGGCACCGTTTCTTTCTGTAGTGGTACTCTAAATATGATATTATTGTGGTTCTTACAGTGTTCAAAAATAATAGAATTGTTTTAAAACCTACAGTAGAAATAATTTATTCCTTCTTTATAGCATGTCCTTACATAAATCTGAGCCCCGCCTTTCCCAGCAGTGTGTTATTAACCTGCTCGTTCTGCTCAGGTTCTAATGATGTGTGTGGATGGCTAAGGTGTGTGCAAGTGAGCATGTAGGAATTCTGAATGCTTCTCTACTCCTTTCAGTAAATGGAACAAAAATGTGGATATTCTGGTAAACTATTCTGTCCATTTTATTTGAGTGTTACGTATGTCATGTGAAATTGTATCAAGGCAGTGGAGCTGAAACTATACAAACATAAGTCTTCGGTGTTGTAGCTAGTGAGGCATCCTTTTTGTGGTGTATTTGCTTTTGCAGGTGAAATATTGAATAAGATAAATAGATATTTTAAATGTGAGCTATTTAAAAAAAAAAATCAATAAAACATTTTTGTATGTATGTCATATTTCTAGATTGTGTATTTCTAATAGAGTTAAGGCCAAAAGAGGTTAAGAGTTAGTTTTGAGTTAACACTTTGTTTCATTTTTAATCACTTGGGTTACTCTGTGGATTAGGATGAAATAAGAATCTTCTGGAGATGTCACTCAGCCCTTTTTTTTTCCTTTTATGTAGAAGGCAGCTAGTGCTATTTTGATGTTGCATAAATGAGACTTGATCAAAACGTAGTTGGCTGTGTCTCATTTTAAATCAAATGGGAATGGTGCCATTTATAGGAATAAATTTCTGGCTTAATTAGATGATTATGTAATCACTCCAGACCTTGCGCACCAGCATTTCCGTTGGCTCAGGAGGGCTTTCCCTTGATCATAATCTTAAATCCTCATATATTTATTCACTCTTCTCTGGTTATTGAACATTAAACTGGAAGTCCACGTTTCATGGAGAAGGTACACTGAACACCACCTGATGTATTTTCAGTTATCTTGTGCGTTCACAAGGGTAGGAAATTAAACTGGTGGTGCTTGATAGGCTCAGGGTTTGCAGGTCACCAGCAATGTGGGAATTGCGGTTTTTGCTGACATAGTGTCCTACGTCTTTATTTCAAAGATTTACCTGTATTTTAAAGAACAGAGTTATTTGTCCCTGTGGTTAGTCTCAGGTACAGGGCAGTTCCTGTCCTTTGCTGGAGAGCACGGTCCTCAGGAAGGGCCTACAACTTCAGCTTCTGTCTCCACAAACCTGTGTGACTGGAAGAGGTCTATCCACATTATGGGTTTGGATGACATATGTATTTTTTGCCTTTTTGCTTATTGGTACATATTTAGAGGGTTGTGCTGCCAGTCATTTAGTGTCTGATTCTTATTACAACTAAACATGTTTCAGATGCAAAGCTGTAGGAAAGCTAACAGAATAGAAAGCCAGGTCCTTGGTTTTCAGCACGTTTGGGAAACCATAACTGGTATGAAAATATCTGTCTCTTTCTCTCTCTCTCATACTCTGTCCCTACAGGGAGTTCAGGGTACTTTCATACCAATGAAGATTTCTCCTGCATATTAGCAATTTTTCAGTCTAATAAAATCCATGAAGTAAAAATTAATTTGGTATGTGAAGGAGTTGTGGACTAATTCTAGAACAGAAGAGAAAACAGAAAAGGTTTTATCTAGCACAGACAAAAATAATAAATAGCAAACCAAAAAGTTCTGCAAGTGACAGGTTATTGGGTGAGAACGATTTAGGAGGAAAACTGTCTCAGTTATGAAGTCGCTTTTGAGAAATTAACTATTTGGATTAATTAATCTGTGAACAGGGTAAATAACATCCAGGGATGGATCAGTCATGAGATTTCCTGTGGACAGCTGCAAATGAGGTGTTAGAGAAACGATTGAGTTGTAAGAAGAGAGCTTATTTCACAAGATGCTAGGAGAGCTTGGCTTGCTTGATGAAACAGAGAATGTGGAGACTTCTACATGTAAACATACTGAAAGAGTTAGCATCAGGAAAAAGAAAAATTCCTCAAAGGCCAGGGTGTGTTGGACTGGGGGGAGCTGGGGGTGCTTGTTTTGTAGTAATTGGTATGCCTCCAGTAATTGGTACGCCACAATTGTTAATTGTGTAAACTGTTCTAGTATTAATTTAGCAAAGAAACTTTCTTAAATCCCATAAGCATGAAAATACTGTCTGCCTATGTTGTGATACTGCTCAATTTTTTATTTTGTCTGGCATCAGTTGTTTTCTGCCCTACCATAGTCATCAAGTTGCTGGGGAAGAGGAACACAGGAGCTTTGAACAACACATCCGGAGTGCTGCTTCCAAGCTGGGCTTCTCAGTACAAGAACAAGGAGCTCCTGGAGAGGGTCCAGTGGAGGGATACAAAGATAATTAGAGGTCTGGAACATCTGTTTTATGAGGAGAGACTGAGGGAGCTGGGCCTATTTAGTCTGCAGAAGAAAAGACTGAGAGGGGTTCTCATTAATGCATCTTAAAGGCAGGTGTCAAGAGAATGGCGCCAGACTCTTTTCAGTGGTGCCCAGTGACAGGAGGGGGAGCAATGGCCACAAACTAAAACACAAGAAGTTCCACCACAACATGAGGAAGAACTTTACATTGAGGGTGGCAGAGCACTGGAACTGGGTGCCCAGGGAGGTCATGGAGTCTCCCTCTCTGGAGGCATTTCAAAACCACCTGGACATGTTCCTGTGTCACCTGCTCTAGGTGACCCTGCCTGGGCAAGGGCTTGGACTGGATGATCTCCAGAGGTCCCTTCCAACCACAACCATTCCGTGATTCTGCTGAAGTCTGTTGGGCAGAAAAGTCTGTTGGTTTTCTGATTCTTGGAATCTGCTGCTCTTCTGTCTACAGAGGGTGAGAAGTAATAGCTCTGTGGTATAAATTTAGTCATAGATGACTAACCTGAAACTTTGTTATATAAATGTCAATTTTGCCATGTTCTGCTAATTGGATCCATGTTGCAGTGATGTCCTCACTTATCATTCTTAGTTGCTATTTTGATATAGAAGGCAATATGGCATCTGTCTTGCTGGCAAAGGCTTCTGTGAAGAGTTCTGTATAAAGCCAAAAAATTATATGGAGTCATTAACTTCATTTAAAAGGGCAAGTCTGAGAAAAGTGTGGGGAAGCTTTTTGATTTTATCATTGCCTGAAGACTTAACCACAACTGAAGCACCAAAACCATTTGGATTTCTTCACAGAAGACAAAAGCTCTAAATACCACTTACTAACCTTAAAAACGCACTGATCTCAAACTTAGTCTGGTCATTGCAGTGATAAACATGCATACCCTCTCATGTTCTAAGCATGGGGGACAGGATAAAATTTGATAAAAATGTTTGGGCTTTTCTTCATTTCTCTTAAAACTTCCATTTAAGAACATCACTGTTTGTTAGGATTGCCTATTTGCCATGGACAAAAATATGCTGATTTACCCTTGGTTTTCAGTTCCAGGTAGTACATGATATTTTCTGGTTTATGTTTTACTGATCTCTGTGGAAAGTGTTAGTTTGTGTAAACATGAAGTTTCTGTACAATGTAGCATTATTTTTAGAAACGCCTTCCTTTTTTGTTTAAGTACAAGTTGCTGATTTCCCTCTGCATTTGTAAAGGGAGCATTAGTGGCCATCAGTGTGATCTCTTATGTCATGACCTAAAAAGAAAATTTGAAAAGCTGCATTCCCTCCCTTCTGGAGTCCTGGATGATTGCCAGAACTTTGCATTAAAGCTCACAAGCAGTGGTACTAGGGACAGTTTTTGCCTTAAAAGATAGGTGGAGTTACATGTGGATCACCGCACCAGCATCTCTGGCGGGATGGAGACAGATTTGCTCTGACAATATAATGCGCTTTGCAAGTTTCTATTTTAAGGATTCTTTGTGCTATGACTTTTTAAAGACTATATTGAACAAGTATTTTGTTTCTCTTAAGAGTCTTACGCTTCGGGAGGCCCCAAGTTCATACGGACACTGTTAAGTTTTGCAAGTCAAAAGTGCATGCACCTAGAGAAGTATTTTTCAGAGTACTTCTAATCATAGCTTTTCCATATTTTATAGTTCAGCTACTTCTTAGTGTTCTTTCATACTGTTACCACTTGGATGGGTGCAGTCCACCCTGCAGTCTGTGAGGCACCTGAAAACTGCAGGACTTTCACCGCTCTACAAATATCCTGGAGCAATCTGCGAAGTCTTGACTTCCGCATTCGTCCTCAGGATGAGTGAAGGAGGGGCAGTGCAAGTGCCGATGGCGCATCCCTGTGCTCGACACGCCTTGGGTCTGACCACCAGATCTCTTCTTGAATGAGCAGGTAGCTCAATTTCTGGGCTCTGGCAGTTGTTCTCCTAGCACTGAAACACAGATATCATTCGTAATGGCTGAGTAGTTGAGTGGTTTGTATTTTGGGAGGCAGGGAAGCAGTGGTATTAATTTGCTGTGTCAGTTTATATAACCTTGGTGACTCAGTGGGTGCACATTATGCTTCCAGTACTGCTGATTTAACTAGCTGGCTGCTGCCTTGTTCTCAAATCTGTCGAGTCTATTCCTATAGGTTAATAAAGGTGAAGAATGAAATATGGTCAAGTGTTTAGAACTTTTAAGGAATATTTAAAACAGAAGTTAATGTGGCATTTAAATGAGACATTGAAATGGGATATTTCCAAATAGACAACCATCAGATGTGACCTATATTATTATGGGCTGCTTCACTGTAAACATATATTCTTCATTTTGACTTGTGGGTTTAAGAATAGCATTTCTTGCTTTATTTTGTATATGCATTGCTACATGTGCTTATAAAATGAAATCTCTTCCAGGCTTTTTTATTATGTTTGTTCCCCCTAGGCTGAGTATCCTCATTCAGTTTGCTGTTTAGAAAGCATTAGACAGGTGTTAGAAAAAGCAGGCCATCAGACTTTAATAGCTGCTGATGTGATTACTGTTTTCACTTTTAAAAATGGATTATAATAGCAGTATGCAAGTATATAATTTCTGACCTATTTTGAATAGTAAGTGGAAACTGCTACCTTGCAAACTTCTTCATCAAAATGCAATTCATTCTAGCCCTCTAGTACTTCATATGTGAAATTATTTGTAGTACATTGAGTATAATGCATTTGTATTTAGCCTGAAGAAAAGTAGGCTCAGGGAGATCTTACTGCTCCCTACAATTGCCTGAAAGAAGGGTGTAGTGAGGTGGGGGTTAGCTTCTACTCCTGGTAACAAGTGACAAGAGAAAAGGAAATGGCCTCAAGTTGCACCAGGCGATGTTTAAATTGGATCTTAGGAAAAGTTACTTTGTGAAAAGGGTTGTCAAGCACTGGAAGAGACTGCCCAGGGAACTGGTTGAGTCATCTTCCACACATTTGTGCATGCATCCCTAGAAGCACTAAAAAATGTGGATATGGCACTTGAGGACTTGGTTTAGTGGTGAACATAGTGGTGGTATTATCAGTATTGATGTATTAGCAGGTCTCAGTGCTTTTTTTTCCTTTCTTCTTGACCAAGATTTTAGGCTCTTTATGATTAGATCTGTCTCTGATGCAGCCACTGTTTGATGTTGCTACTCCATTTTCTGTATAAAGAAACACATGTATTATCAAGGGAACTTGTTTAATAAATAAGGCACAGATGAAAAATAATTTTAAGTTAATAATAGCAGCAAGGATGTTTCAAAATAGGAGGCTTTTTAACCAAACGTCTACAGTTTTATAGAGCATGAAATTATAGTAATGATGTTACTTTGACTCCTTATGCATGCTTCAGTTCTCATTAGCCTTGGATAGTCACTACTATAAACAGATGTAATACTTTATAAGAGAATCACAATAGGTTGAAGTTCAGTGCTTGCTGAACACCTTGGTATAGTGTTCGTTCCATCCTGGAGAGAAAATACATGTACCAAAGGAACAGGAATATTCTTGGTTCATTCCCACCTCCACCTCAAGCTTTATTCATAATTTCAGGTATGTTTAGGAACTGGTATTGAGGTGATTTACCAGATGCTGTCCCTGGTGTGTTTGTGTTGGAAGACCTCATAGTCTTTGTTTGTTGTGTTCCACAGGTTTTGTTGTTACCGAAGCCCCAGGACAGATTAAATTGTTTCAGTGTTAGCCTTAAGGAATTTTTCTTTAAATTCTCTTCGCTTCTCCCACTTTGCCCGCCTCATTCGTGTATTAAAAGGCATTCCAGAGTCTCTGGGCATGAAGTGTTTAGACCCTCTGATATTGTTTGTAACGCACTTCCATTAAAGTTAATCTTTTACTTAAAAAATAAATTGGTCTTCATGACTGTGAATGAAATTTTCCCTGCATGACGCCAGGGAAATCAAATGTGGTGTCATCTGTTGTAATCTACAGCAGCAGTGAAGAGATGAGAAATATTCTGCCTAGAGCTGTTGAAAGCTTAGGTCTTGAAATTCATGATTTTACTTCTGTGTTAGTAACGAATAAAAATACTTTTCGTTGCTCTAAAAGAAGGCAGCAAATCTCTTTCGCCGTGGAAGTTGGGCACTGTTGGGGCTGACAAAGCAGATGTAGGATGACAGGAAGAAAGAGAAGGAAACAGGGCAGATATAATGGTGGCCTGAAGGCAATGTTTTCCCACTGTCATGCCAAATGTGTTGTGAACAAATAATTCATATTTAATAAAGGTTACATTGTGTTCTAATGATGCCCTCCTCTAAAATTAGTTGATGTTCATATTTCAAGAGGCACATTATTCAAGCTTAGATGTAAAAGAGGAAAAATTGGACACTGAATAGGATCAATAAACCTTCTGCTTCTAGTTTATCCTAACGCATCAAAAATTAGCAGTTCCTCTTTCTTTTTTAGAATCACTTTCAGTAGGGGCTTTTTGAATTGGTCCAGGTATGGGTGGCTATACCTATTGTAGAGATATGGCTTGTGGTTTTTGTTGCTGTAGAAAGTAATACCTAGTGTAGAGAGGTGTTGTTTGGAGAAATAGAGCAAGGGTTAGGAAATTTAACTTTTTCAGAGATCAGCTGCATGTTTGCACTGTGCAGGAAATGTGCATGCATTTTGTGAGGTTTAAAGTAGTCATAACCAATTAGTGCTAAAATATTCTGAAGAACAAAATCAAAAATTAGGTTAGCAAGGCCTTATACATACTCAGGAGTTAAGGACAATATTATAACTTAAGTGTTCTGTACTTTTAGCTGGCCTAAAGGTGAGTGTTTTTAAGGTGCTTACAAATGTCAGAAGTTGATTGTTACAGATGTCAGGGCAATTAATTCCTCATTTTATACTATATTGCAGCACAGGTAAAAGTCAGTGCTTACTGTCCCAAGGTGTGGCAGGAGATGTTGAAGACTTGTGTGGCATTCATGTGCTAGAAAAAATGGAGGTGGAGGAAAGGCTGAGAGAGAGATTTCATATAGCTGTGTATGTTGAAAAGAATCATCTCATAGGAAGTGTATTTTACAGGTTTCACAGTCCTAATTACAGTGACTTCCCTCTTCAGTCAGCCTCCTTTTTTCCCTTCCTCCTTGTAAGTGCTTTTATCAGCTTCCTGAATTTTTGCTTTTTATTCACTCCTCACTGTCACTTTGTGCATCCTTTAGGTGGATTTTCTTTGTTTGCTCAAATAAGATACTGTATCCTAGGTGTCATCTGTCAGGTCGTTTTCACCATACGCATAGGGTTTTACTCACCGATGGTCACAAAGCAGGATGTGCTTCCTCACTGAAATGCAATTGTTCCTGCAGCTTCTTGGGTTTTTGTCTGTCACAGTAGCTTCAGTATGGCCAATTTTATTGTAGTGGCTTTTTGTTCATGATATTTGGTTTCAATAAGGCAAAGCAGCCTTCTCTGCCTCTGTTTTAAATTTCTTCCTTCCAGTTAGTATTGTTTGGCTTCCCACAACTTGTTTAATCTCCACGAGGCTGGAGAAATCCAGAATGAAGGGTTGTATCTCATTTATCATCTTTTTTGGCCAGTCTGAGTTGTCAGTTGCCCTTCCCATCTCCCTCTGCCCCATCCTCATTTTTCTTCCTTTGTATCTCCTTTCCTTTCCCTCTTGTAGTGCTCCACTGAAGCATCAGTAACATCACCCATCTGCTTCACCCTCTCCCTTGCTGCATGGGTGTCACTCTTTCTGTTACATATATTTATTGAGGTGTTGGGTTAAGCAGCTGATACACCTAGGAAATTTTGTCCTGTTTTAGTGATAAGAATTCCTCCCAGTGAAAAGCGGGTGTCAAGCTGTGAACATCAAATAAAAGAAAAGTCTAAGAGTATTAATTATACTCTTTTTATGAGGGGTCAGGTGACCTGGTTAGTTATGTTAACCAGTGAAACTTGTTTAGATGTATTTAATACTAAAAAATTACTTCATTAATTTCCATTAGTCTGTTAATTTCTATCTATTAAATTAATTATTTAAAGTAATCTATTAACCTAATGATGTTAGATCTAAGATCTTAGATATGGCATACATGAGAAAAGATCTGCTAGTTTTTGTACAGTACCTTTAAACCAGCCTACTACAGTACTTGAAAAATTAATGACATGGTCATTTAAATCAGTTTGATTTGAATAACAAATTTTATAATCAGTTATCTGTTGCTGCAAGCTAAACCGGAATAAGCACAAGTTTTAAATTGCACTTTTAATTCTTGCCCAGTGCTGCCATTGATAAATTAAGGACTAAACAGCAAAAATAGTTTTGAGTGAACATGATTGCTGTTGCAGCTTTAGCTGGATGCAGCAATGTGGTGGCTGTTGGTTTTACACCAGATGAAAATTTTGTTCCAGCTTCAGGAGGATGGATGATGGCTGATCCTTTATACAAACAGTCAAACACACACCTCCAGAAGGGTTTCTTTTTCAGAACTGCTGGGTCTAGAAGAGTTGTTTTTATTCTCAGCCACTAGTGCCTCTTTGCTGTGGCAGTGCCAGTTTGATGTAGTACCAAAAGATCAGGTTTATTGTTTGCTTGAATGGTGGTCTGCCTTGACTTTGCCAGACTAGTTTAGTCTGGTTGTCTTTAAAGACAAAGTATGGTAAAACCTGCATGTCAGAGGAAAAAATTGAAAACTACTGGTATGTTGTGACCTGGTAGCTTCTCCTCTTATTAGTAGCAAATGTTGGCTAATACATGAAATCCTGGAAGATGTGAAGGGTGAGACATTCCTCAGAGTTGAACAAAAGAAGAAAGTGAACCCAGCCACACACTCTCCTCTTGTAGTTTACAGACTGTAAAGATGGAAGGGTTTTGGTTTTCTTCCCATCTGCCCATGTTGTATGGGTTGCTCCTCTAGGTTTGTCCTTAAATCCTTTAAAAAACAAGTAAACATATCAAAGTTGCAGAAACTGTTCTGAATCGGCAGTAAAATTATGGAAGGGCTTTGACACTGTAGATAAAGATGACCTTTATTCTACCTTCAGTGTTGCAAGTTTGGACAGTTTAGAAGATGGCACACAAATAAGTCAGCAAGCCAGTGGAAGAAGATAGTCTTTCAAGATTCTTTTTTCTTTTGCCCTTCAAAAGATTTATCTCAAATATTTTTCAAGTTTATCAAAAGAATTTTATTCTTATAATTGAGCTATTTAATGACAGCTAATATTTTGCAAGTTGGAAGTTCTGTCAGGGGTGCTTTTTTTCTTATGGTCTGTTATTTATGAGCTATAGGCAATTTAATATTCTGTTAAGAAATGAAGAAGCAAGTGGAATGGCTTTGAGTATATAAAAACTAGATGCATGAGAGAAAGCTTAAAAGGTTTCATTAAAAATTTAAAACTCAGTGTCCTTTCTTTAGAACTGACACACTGAATATTGCCTTACCTCTGAATCACAGCCCATATGCTAACTAAACTGTTTTTCACATTTTAATTTTAAAGATAAAAATGTTCCGTGGAAAAAACACACTGTGTGTATTTCTGCACTTAGCGTCAGATGCCCTGTTTCTTGCTATATAATGCCTTTCCACAGTAGAAAATGAGGAATTTTAACTGTGAAAATACAGTCATATATTCTGAAAATACGGCTTTATGTGCAGCCCGATTGTTCTGTTTGAAATGTAGTACAATTTTTGTGTTGGTTGTCTTCCTTTTATTGTGCCTGTATAATTGTTACTGTCCAATTGGCTGAATTTAAATGCAACCCATTAATTGGAAAACACTTTTATAAGAGGCTATTATAATGTAGCTTGGAGAGATCTGTCTTACAGTGTTATAAAAAGTATGGAAAAGAAATGCCATTGCTAATGTTGCAAATTGACTTTACTAGCAAATAATACTGGTACATGTTCCTTTTTGAAAAAGAATGATGGCATCTTTGCTTTGCATTTGAGAATAAATACAGATTTTTAAAATAATCTGGTCTGTCATAACTCATACTCCGTGCTTAATGAATATGGAAGACCGCATGTATTTTAAAATTCTCAGCTGGTAACACATCTCTAATAGCTGTCTGTTAGCAAATCAGTCCCCTTGTGTTTGGATGCTCCTGGATGCTGGTTTGTTAGAGGGAATGCTATTTCAGATCTTGTTTCACTAATGATATCAAACAAAAGTGTTTGCTCATCACTAGGATTTCTAAAGAAAATCTGTAGTGTGATCCATTTGGGACCTTAACCAAACAGTGTTGAACTGGACTAGATTTGTAATCTAATGGTTCTTTTTCTAAGAAATAAGGTCAGTATTAATTGGATGAATGAATTGCAGACTTTTTTGGTTTGCATTGGAGAAATTGTTTTGACAGAAATTGAATAGGAAATAGATTAAGTTGTCAAGAAAATATAAATATTTCAAGCATGTTGTATGTGCTACTGATATAATGTAATGATTGGCTATGATCTTTTTAAAATATTGCTACATATGAAATTTTGGTGTAAACAAATAAGGCTTCTACCTGAGGGAGTGTTCTTTCACTGTTGGTCCTGCAGTTCTTTCTATGTGAATATTTAGTTTTAATTTGTACAGTTTCTCAGCTGTTACAATTAGTCTAAAACAGAAGGAAAGAAATTGCAAGTCCAGAGGAGGCCACCAAGATTAGAGAGATGGAGCACCTCCCATACATGGAAAGGCAGAGAGAATTGGGATTGTTCTGCCTGGAAAAGAGAAGGCTTCGGGATGACCTAATTGCAGCCTTCCATTACCTGGAGAGAGCCTACAGGAAAGGCAAGGAGAGAAAGATGAGGAGTGACTTTTTACAAGAGCATGTACTGACAGGACAAGGAGTGATGGATTCAAACTGAAAGAGAATAGGTTTAGATTTTATATTAGGAAGAAATTCTTTACTGTGAGGTTGGTTAGACAGTGGAACAGGTGGCCCAGGGAAGTTGCAAATGCCTGCCTCTTGGAAGTGTTCAAGGCCAGGTTGGATGGAGCTCTGAGTAACTTGGTCTGGTGGAAGGTCATGGTAGAGGGTTGGAACTCTAAGGTCTGTTCTAGCTTAATTGTTTTATCTAGAATTATTCTATGATTCTGTGATATGTTTCTATGATCTGTGAACAAATATAGTTTACATAATAAATATTGAAAGCTTTACCAAACGTGAAAAAATCAAATTCTCTTTCAACTCTGTTGCATGATCTGAAAGGCAAGTTTTTCCTTTTTTCTGTTCTGACTGAGCAATCATTGGTTATGTTAATCTAAGACTTGTATTAAAGTATGTCTCCCAAAAAAACAAAATCCCTCCTCAGGATAAAATAAAAATCACTAAAAATACTTTACTGTCAATGTAAAGTAAGTCAGGTTAGACTGAACTGTACTGAGGCTATGAATCTGCAGCTCATTGCTTTTTGGTCTGAAGCCTGTAGGACTGTTCGACAGGATCTACCCCTCCAAAGAGGGAGGTATAAATTGCATGTTCAGTCAGAAAACTGGTTATTGTGAAAGCAGTTTATGGAGTTAAACCATCACTTTGTTTTAGTTATTAGGAAAGAAGGCAAAAATTTGTTTGCCTTTGCATTTTGAGGCAAGATTTAGTTCAGCACTGAAAGGTGCTGCTCTGTGTCTCTGAAGATGGTTATAGTTGGAGTGAAGAGCAGTTTCACTGCAGTTTGGAGCTGTGTGTATCCTTAAGGACAAGTAAAAGCTGATGCCTGCCAACTGGTCTGCCATGTTGTGGAACCCATCTTTTCAACCTGTGCACAATGTGTTGTGACAGCAGAACAATATCTCATCATTAATTCACGTGTCTACACATGCACATAATTTGATCTAGAAGGCAAAAAGCTCACAGTTGCGCAAAGGTTAAGATTGGCACTATTCTTGTAGTAGCTATTTGCCTGTCTTTGAAAGCCGCCTAATTCCAAAGCAAGGGTGGTTATCTTTTTGAAATGGAAAATAATCATTAAATTGTTCGATAGATCAGTTTGTACTTGGACAATGGGATGTTATTAATCTTATTTGGGACACTTTCATGGACCTTTGGAAACATGAATAGATAATGCAGTGCTGTGCCTTCTATTTTAAGTACTTTGGGTTTAGATTTGCTATCGATTAGTTTTTCCATTTGAAAATTAATATTTTTGAGGTAAGGCTGATAAAACAGTAATTGGAGAGCATATGCATTAAATACTGCATTTCATGACAGCGGAATTGTGCTGAATCATTTGAGCTGTTTTCAGGTACAATTTCTATAATAGTGGGATTTTTCAGTAGTGTGTGGCTAGGTTTTAAAGCCAGATCATCTTCACAAATAAATGTACTGACAGTACATGTGACACTGTCAGGTTTATTTATAGTGGAAATACATACTTTGCACCTCACTAACTGAATTATTGTTCTTACATAGTGTAAATGGTGGGTTTATAGGGAGGCAGGAAGCAAGTGTGTGAGTTCAGATGTTTGCTCTTTTTTTTTTTTTTTTTTTAAATGCTTTCTACACTAAGGAGGTTCAGCTTAATGTATGTTATCCTTCCCTCCTTCCTTTGTCACTTTTTATTGTCTTTCAGTTGGGCAGGAATCTGACTAAAGGAGAAACTGGGGAGGTAGAAGACTCTCCTTCTAACAGAGCCTGTCCTGGTGTAAGATGAGGAAGGCTTGTGGTACTCACATCCCACTGAAGTCACATTGCTAAATGCAAATTCTGTGTTCTAGAAAGACAGATATTGTCATTGAACATCAATGATCATAAAGGACATTGAATCAGAAAAATGGAAGGTGGTTGATTGTGGATTGGAATAATCAGGCACGTGCCTGAAGGAGACAATCCCCCTCCAAAGCTTTTGCTATAACATTTCCATGCTTTGCACGACATGAAGCAAGTGTGGAAAAACCCCACCCCTAATCTGCCATAGAACTGTATATCCATGGTGATTTTGACTGTAGTTAAAACCAATTAAAACGATTCTAAAGTCATTCCTGCTTACCATATTTGCAGGCATAAAAATGTGTCTGCTCTTAGTTAAAAAAAAAAAAAAAAAAATTGAGAAATAGACAAATGCGCTCAGGTTTTGGTATGTTTTTAGTGACAAATGAAGTGGCCAAAAGCATTCTTACTGTCTCTGAACCACAAAGATCTAGTTCTAAAATGAGAGTCCATTGTGGTGGTGTGGACCACCTTGCAGAGCAATCACCTCATCCTGGTGTATTTTTAATCACAAATGTGATTTTATGGTTTTTTTAATCCTACATGTATTTACATTTTTAGAACTCAGTTTGCACATTTGCTCTTCGGTGGAGCATATTTTTAGTGTCTCTTAATTGTTATTATTTCCTGGTAGCCAGATAAAGTTTGGAGTTCTGTGGAGACCTTTTCGCAAGCTGTTTCTTGTGGAATTGGTCGGAAGCTGCCTCTTCCTCCAGGTGCTGCATTAGTAACTGGAATCCTGGCATACACAGGCACCTGTTTTCCCTATTTTCTGTGGTTTATTCAGATATTTATTTAAGCTTGTCCTTTGAATTTCAGAGATCTCAAGTAAGCAATTTGTTTGTTTAAGGGGAATTTTCAAGGTAAGCCAGCCTGTTGAAACTGCTTGCTGGGAAATGTTAAAAATGATTTCTCCACACTGGTAAAACCTCTGCTTTTCCTCTTGACTAGATTGTTTGTGGGCTACTTGGAATTTTCATATTCTGATGCAATCTATAAAAACCTTAGTTAGATATTATGAAGAAGTACATACAGTCATTTTTAATGACTGATTTTTGTTATAATCCTAGTTTTAGTAGAACATTTCTTCATAAAAATGCAGGCTTTTGAGAGTTGGCAGACAGTAAATCTCATTTGGAACAGTGCATATTTTTTCCAACACAGATGATCTTTCTGTCACTGAGTGAAGTCCTGACTTCACATTCTAGTGAATTAGGACTTAGTTTTATTGATTATAATTATTTGAATATACCTTTAGTAAAAACAAATTGCTTTGTAAAGAGACTGTTAAATAAGAGTTTAAAACCAGCTAAGTCTTGTAGTTTTCTCTTGTTTTCCTTTCACTCTTACGTGGAGGAAAGACTGTGTTCATCTACATCACTTACTCTACTTCTTTTCCCCCCTGAGTTTTGCCAACACGCTCTCCCACTTCTCTACAAACTATAGTTCCAGAGTGCTCTGCACATCCTCCCTGATAGTATCAACATGTATTCTAAGTTCTGTCAAGAAGAATTCAAACATTTTTGAGGAAGACTGCATTCTTTGAAGCACTCCCCAGTGTCTTGTCTTGCTTTGATATTTTTAGTTGAAAGGGTCTGTAACGAGGCAGTTGCAGTATAAGTTGCTAAGTCATAACGCACTCGAAAAGCTGCTTGGCTGTCTGCCTTCCATTGTCTGCTTTTACAGTTTTATTGTTCTGATTTTTTTAAGGGTTTTGGTTGTTCAGTGAGTAGCCTGCTTACTGATAGGTTTTGACAATCTCACACGGTGTTCCAGCAGCCAAGTGGTGATGTTAGAGTCTGGATGGATGGGCAGCAAGGTGGACAAATGACCGGCTGGGTGGGAGGGTGGTGTTTATGGATCATTCCCTTCCTGGGGGCTGGGACCAGAAGCCACCACTCTGTCCCAGAGGAGGTGATGGAGGGCTCTTGCTCTGAGGTTGGAGATGACCCTGGCTCCGTGGAAAAGCCCTGGGGGTCCCATGGGCAGTGAGCCGGCTGCCAGCCTGCAGCACATCTGGCAGCAGGGAAGGCCACGGCACACTGGGCCGTGTGAACGGGAACATGGCCAGGAGATCAAGGGAAGGGATTATCCTCTACCCAGCGTGTCTTCATGCTGTGTCCCGCACAGGAGGAACATCAAAAACCAGGAGTGAATTCAATGAAGGGCTGTTTGAAACTTTGATATCTGTACCAAAAGAAAAAACGCCCACAGAGAATGGGTGCATGCATTTTATGGTCTGGTTGGATGAGTCTACAAAAAGCAAATGAATTATAGAGGGAGGAAAAAGTGGCATTTTTTTGTGTTCGTCTGTGTCTTTCTCTCTTTAGGCCAGATGCATTTATGGGTTCTAGTTCACATGAGATATAGCGTTACATAATAAATTGATTGAAGGGAAGTAAACTGGTTATGTAACAGTATGAAAGCACCAAAAAGTCATCCATTTGGACAGCTTGACATCTTTCCTGTTGGGTCTAAGTGATGTGCTAGCCATGTAAACAACCACTGTTTTCAGTTGCTGATTTATTTTTAAATTTTTTGTAGTGATTCTTCTAACTTATTCAAGAAATCTGTTGTGCTGGAAACTGTTATAGATTAAGGCATAAAATGGTCCCTTTGTCGGTCGGATAGAAACCTCAGGTACTGCAGCAGAATTTTAATTTGTAGGAAGTGTCAGTCAGACCTAGGAGTAAAATCAGGAAATGGTGTCCTCTACACTTGAGATGTTTGGTTTTAAGTGATTGTAATCTGTTCCTTTGCAGTTTGGATTCTCTTGTTGTCTTGTGCAAACATTGAAGATACAGGGCAGAGGAGTCAGGCTGTGGGTTGTACCCTGATGGCGAGGGGGGTGAGCCGTGGGGCTGTTCCTGGGCGTGGTGCAGAAGGCTGTGCCTCAGCACTCGAGTGTTCATTTTTTTAAGAAAAAATTTGCCTGCTTTTAATGTCTGTTCTCTTAAAAGTCATAGCTGGTGGGGACTTAGTCATCTTTTATTTGGGTTATTGTGGCAACTCCTGTATGTCTGCATCTAATTGGGCATTAGCATTTTCTGTGTAGTCTGTCTTTTTTTTTTTCTGTGCACAGCAGTGTGATAGAGAAAGAGGTGCAGTTGCTAATTGAAAAGTACAATTTTAGGGTGAAAGGAAAAATACAATAGTCTTTTAAGTGTGCCCAAGCTCAGTTTGCATCCTGGGAAGAATTTCTGTGAACAGTGTATGGTGGCATATGGGTGATACTTTTGCCTTTCTTGGAACTCCTTTGCTCTCTCTGTTCAGTGTTTTGTAAACTACACTTGGCTTACGGAAAACGTAATTCTGAATCGCTGTTAAAAGAAATAACACGCCTGTTTTCTTTGTTTTCACGTTTGACTGCTGGCTTCACCTACCCATCCTTAGCATTTCTGACAACAACCAGAGACCCCAAATGAAGCAGTTTGGTTTTGCTTAGCCAAGCACTTTTTATTACACCTGGCAGGGCGTGAAATGGTGCAGCAAGGTTCTAGATGTTAACTCTCTATCTGACTTCAGAGAACAAGTCGGTGACAGCACTTCAGCTCACATATTTACAGTTTCCTGTGGAACATGCCACCACAGCAGGCAGCTGTTGCCATCCAGCTTTGGCCAGTGACAATTTGAACAGTTAACAGGATATTTTAGGCAAAAGTTAAAAACAAAGTGCTCAATGTTGAGAAAGAGATCGTATCACTCTCTTGTCACTTGGATGCCATCTCTGTTTTGGGGTTAAAAATATCCTGAATTACCAATCTAGAGTGCAAAACTGTCAGAATATATTATTAGAGAGACAGAAAATTCCCGTTGTCAGTGGGAGCCGCTGGCTTTTATTATTACAATTGAGTAGCATTTCTGCATCATAGACAATGTTATTAATAATTGCTCATCATCCAGGACTGTAGTAAAGGAGTTGCTCCAGGGGACACAGAGTCATCGTACACCACTGTGTAATTGATAATAAAGACATGTTGCCTTCAGGGAAGATGCTTTCCTTTTTATACACTGATGTTTTACTTCTGAAATCTCCTTTAAGAAAGAGATTTCAGCTTATTTACTGATGTTTTAATGATTATCTGGTGTGTCAGTCCAGTTTCCTGCCTTCTTTTGGCATCTACTACAGTTCAGTTGCTTCTGTGTATGATCTGTGACCTTGATGCAGGCAACAGAGTGAATTAACTGCTCTCTGATGCTTTGCTTAGTTTAATAATACATGTTCTACATTTGGGTAATAATCTTCATAATTGTAAATGCTTTTAATGAGTGTCCATGTTGTAAAATACCATTAACATAACATTTTTCCTGGAAAACTGACACAATGCTTGTCCTAGAAAACCTTACTTTCCCTCAGCATTTATCCATGTGTATGCCATATTCCAGCTGTGACTGTCTGGCATGTGAAAGCTTGGACATTTTTCACCCAGTGGTATTTGTTGGAGCTTTCCCTAATGGGCAGAACAGAACAGACCAGCAGCTCTTCTCACCACCCCCGTCCCTTCTATCAGCTGCTCAGCTGGAAAATTCCTTTTTTATTGTAAGCAGAGCACTCATGAGACTAGAAAAGTGAACAGAGAACTGTGGGAAAAGGGTTCCAGGTTATATATTCCTCCTAAAAAGCAAATTTTCTGAAGCATATTCTAAGTCTGGCTGCAGTCAGTACTTCAATAGCAACTACATCGTGTTTTTCTAGAAGATGTTATTCTTCAATAAACAGCACAGTTCTTTTCTGCTCTATCCAGTCTAGAGCAAACCAGAGGGTAAGGAGTTCTTCTAACAGTATTCTCTCTAATATTTTCTTTGCTGCATGTACATGTAGGATATTCCTCAAGGGATTTTTCCATTCTGTCTGAAGGCTGACAAAGCCAGAATCTCAGGCACGCATGCACACACACACACGTGTATGTATGTGCATATAAGTACATATATGTATCTTCCCACTTGCATTGTGGTGGGAATGTGCTGCAGTATTCAAATCAAAAGTGTGCATTAGGTGCATATGACTGCAGAAGCGTCATTACCTGAGCTTTTTTTGGCAGAATCTGAAATCCCAGTTGTTGATGGACGGTGCTCTCAGGTGTTCCTGTTTATACAGCTCAGGAAATTTGCATCTTGCCTCGAGATAAATAGTTACGACATCACTTCAATGTGAAGGTTATGCTGCCTGATATAGTATTCCTATCCTGGTTTAAAATACAATTGCAAAGCACAGAGACCTTCTTTTATTGCAGCCTGTGTTAAGAGCCTGTAGTAACAGTCTGTCAGTATTTATTGCACTGGTTCTGTAGGTTTTAATGAGAGTGGGGGGATTACACCTGCAATATTTGATTTGTTTGTTTGTTTTGTGGTCAGCTGAACTCGATGCTGAACATGCACAGAAGGTTTTGGACATGGAGCACACCCAGCAGATGAAGCTAAAGGAACGCCAGAAGTTCTTTGAAGAAGCCTTCCAGCAGGACATGGAGCAATACCTTTCCACAGGATACTTGCAGATAGCAGAGAGGAGAGGCAAGTTGCAAAATACCTTCTGTGTAATGCACAAACTCCCAACTTAGAGAGCATTGTTGAGGGGGCAGAGTCAGCAGTGGTTTTAACGCTTACACTGCAAAAAATGTCAAAGTTCTTCCTTGGAATTGGAACTTCAGATAAGCCTTTTAAACAAACTCTGTATCCCATGGGTACTGGGTACCTCAGAAAGTTAGTCAGGCGCTGTTCCTTGTCTGAGGAAATACAGAGCACTGAACTACATCTGGAATAGCATTTTTCTCTGCAGCTGAAGAGTGCATCTATATAAAGATACAGATGGTGGCAGCTACTTTGTCCACTGGAGTTCCAAAGCATGAGTTTGTCACCTGGCAAGGAGATGCCTCAGAAAAATCTGAGAAGTGCAGAGGAAAGCTCAGTATAGCATTTCAAAGCATTTCCCAGGTGGCAGTTCTTCCCACTGGGTGTGACTAGGACACGGGAGGTCACATTAAAAGCTCTCCTTATTATGAGATGATGCACATGTGGCATCTCTGGACTGGTTAAAGCACGAGGATGCCAGAGATTACAGGCACTTCTGTGTGGGAGGTTTCCGTCTGTTGGGCCAAAATTCGTGGATTGTTGGACCAGTAGGGAAGCCAGTGGGAAATTATGCATTCATGTGGCAGGAAAAAAATGTAGAGATTCTGTCCCTGCTCCAAGTGCAGTTCTGCTATCATTTGTAATGTCAGAGCAGGGAATACAATCCAAGGTTTCCATTTTTCTGCATGAATGCTATAAATACTCATCTGCAAGATGCTCTGCATGGGTGGCTAGGGAGAGGTGGGGTATGTAAGTCTAAATTCATGGTCAGGAGAGGAACTGAGTTTGAATCTCCTGCTTTCTGTAATACATGGTCTTTTAGACTAAAAGTGGGTGTTGTCATAGGCTGCTCCTGGACACACAGCTCTGTTAGAATGTTAGGCTGCCTAACATTTGGAACTTCAGCTTTTTAGTATAATGTGGAACCCACATGTATCAAAGAAACTGTTTTAATGAAAGATTTGGACCTGCAGTACATGTAAAACTGCAGAGCTATAGCATATTTGGAAAAAAAAAAACCTAATGAAATTATGGGATTTCATCCCAGTTCACCTGTGAAAGCTTCAATAATGTAATTGTCAAATTTAGATAAACCGGTAAACTGTTCATTGTAATATTTGATATTATGCAGCAACTGGATTTAACTCTGAGTGCCCCTGAACTTAACCTGTTTTCTGTTTGCATGTTTTGCTGTTCAAGGAAGAAGATACTCATCCAAGTATTTACTTCCCTTCCAAATTGTCAGTACTGTATTTACAGTAATAAGTAATTTGCTTGAGTAACTAATAATGTGAAATCCCCATGCTGAGAGAAGATACTGGGCATGAGCTTGAGTTCCGTAGACTACTGTCATTTCCTAGATTAACTGAGAGAGGAAAAACAGCTGCTCTCTGTTAACATTAATCCTGATTTCTGAATTTCTACATCCCTTGTATGTTGACATTTAGGGATTGTGTGCTTAGATGTGTTTGTTTTTGTCTAAAAAGACTTCTGGTTGAGAGAATTGAAAAGGAGTGTTCCAAAGTGGAAAGTTTCACTCTTTGCCCCTGAGTCCCATCTCAGATTATTTCTGAGAAGGTTATTGCTATAAATAATGTTGCTAAAAATGTTTTGGTTTACAAAAGCAGTAATGGATGTAAGTTTCACAACAAAGATTGCACACAGTGCTTTTGGATTTGGGCTGAGGTTGCTGCCAAGCAGCTCCTGGGGGTGGGCTCCTTCCATCCCTAAGTTTAATTATTGCTAAAGCACACAATTACAGCAGCCTCTGAAGCCTTGGTAGTAATAACATCGTGTAGCTGATTGCCAGTTTGCTCACTGCACTGTTTCTCCTGCAGAACCGATTGGAAGTATGTCTTCCATGGAGGTGAATGTGGACATGCTGGAGCAGATGGACCTAATGGACATGTCTGACCAGGAAGCACTCGATGTCTTTTTAAACTCAGGAAGCGAAGACAATAATGTGCTGTCTCCCATGCTGGGTATGGTACTTGTAATGACAGCCTGCTTAGAGACAAAGTGATAAATCACTACAACTGCTCTCATTTGTAATGGGTGATGTTATCTCATAAAACATCACACTTAGTGTAGATAGACTGTTCTTTGTTAGTGCTTCTCAAAACATTAACATTTAGTTGCTGTACAAGGGAGTTGCTGCAAAACTACGTGGTATTTCCAGACAATCTCAATTTTCTTACTCCTGTTGTATTCATCACAGTTTGGGTAGGTGATGTGTTACATACTGGTTTGAGGTGCATTTTTCCCAATATAGAGTTAACAGAGGACATTTTAACAAACATCAACAGAAAGCTTGCATTAATTCGGTTTTTATTTTTAAGACTGCTTGCTTAGAGTTTGTCCAGAATGTTGCTTGGCAAATTTGGACCAGTTGTATAATGTCAGATCTTCAGTGAGAAATACTGAGAGACATGGTTCAACCCAGTAGTTTACATGTACACAGAGAATTAGTGTCTCAGTACTGGATCTTTTATCTACCATAGAAGTGTTTTCCTAGTTAAAAACTTCAGTACTAAAACACCTTACCTCAAAAGAGCCAAAATGATTTTTCTTGAAGGAGATGATGAAGCTCCTTTAAAGGTCCTTTTGATTTCTTCTGAAAATACAGATTGAAGTATTTTTATGAAAGTACTTAGAATACTCCCTATGTAAAGGTGGTTAACACCTGCTGCGAACATGAAGAGCTTATGGTAAATGGTCAAGGCACACTTGACTACTAAAGGTTTTTGTGCTTCATTGCAAAAACTGAATTCAGATGGGTGGTTTTGGATAGGCATCCACTTCATGCATTATTGAAGCTGATCATCATTTGAGCATGCCAGTAATTACAGAATCTAGGACTGTTTTCCCCTTGCTGGCTGTTTGGCAGATGTTGAACCAAGAAGTTTCAAGTCTTAACAGCAAACAGTCTTAGCTGGATTATCTAAGGAAGTGCAAAACCCACTTTTTTAAACTAAGTAGATAAAATGTATTAGTTTTTGAAAAAAATGCATTCCTTATTTTGTGCTCTAATATAAATATTACAAGTAGCAATATATGTATAGTGTCTATACATGCAAATACACTCCAATATAATGTACCCATGCTGTAATGTTCCAGCACTGCAATCTTACTGCAGTGTAGCAGTCTTGTGAATCTTGCTCGTGTGGTTCCTGACAATTCATTTCCCTCTGATTAAGGAATTTTTGTGCCTGCTTTAAGAACCTGGCACCCCAGTATCAAACCAAATATGCAGTAGTCTTCATCCTCAGAAAAATGAGATGGCTTAAAGGTAACTCTTCATTTTGCTGTCAGTGGAAAACTGGGTTGTCAGGGCAAGGTTGGTTTGCCAATTGTGCTGAACACCACAAAATCCAGGTAAGTTATTTTAATAACTGGTAAAAACGAGAATCAGCTCAAAACATGGAAATGTTTTCAAATTTGTCTTGTTATAACATTGCCAGCTTGTGGACGTTGGCTTTGCAACATTTCTTGACAGTAAGTTAAACTGCAAAATTGAGTCTGCTCTGTCACTGCTGAAGACTCCTCCTCTGTGTGTTGTGTAAATTAATCTTAATGCATGCGGGTGTACAACACATAAAGGCAGGTTCTCTAAAATTTCTAGTGTTAAAATTTAACTGAAGTACTTGGGGACCAGTGATAGGCAATGTAATTTGAACTGCTCTGCAAACAGTCTGAGCAGAGGTAAGGTGTAGCTTCATATCCATCTGACCCTCCTGAAACACTTTTTATTAAAATCCTACAGGATTTTTAAGAGAATTTTCTCACTAAAGTTACTCAGGGCTGAAGTTGAGTGCCCTGACTATGGAGGAACACTTGTTAGGCACAGGAGAAAAGGACAAAGGGGCTTTATTTGGCAGATCACATGGAAAGTGTTTAGATGGTTCCTCATTTTAACTTGCTGTCAGGAACTGTCGAGGGAAGAGGATCTCATTTTGAAACCTGAACTCTCAAACTTCAAGCAAACACTGTTACACTGAACTTGCTTACAAGTCTTTTTTTTACAGGATGTGGAGGAAGCAGTCTTAAAATCCCACTCCTGTGCACTTGAGCTGTGGTGCAGCTCTAGCAGAGGACTGCTTTCATGCTGTGGGCAAGAATTTGTTTTGCTTTTACATCTTCACTTTTAGTCAAAACTGGAGATGACTATTATTGCCTGCTTCCTAGTTTTTTGTTTGGTTTTATATTTCCATTTTGTGTAGCTCTGTTGCACTGGTTTGCTGGGGGGATTTTCCTCTTGGTGTCTTGCAAAAGAAGGAAAACAACCCGAAAGTGACTCCCTAACCAGTGCTGAGCTGACGTTAATGTATTGACTTCTCAATCCCCTTGCTGAGCCAAAGCTTGATTTTCGTTGTTGTTGTTGTTGTTTTCCCAACTCTCAGGGCCCGACTCCAGCACCTATGTGAACGAGATAAGTCTCCAGGTGCCGAGCCAGTCCGAGTTACGGCAGAAACTCTGTTCCCTGTCCTCGACCTGCACCGACTCTGCCAGCCAGGATGCGAGCGAAGGAGAGTCCCCCGTTGTTCAGTCCGACGAAGAGGAAGTTCAAGTGGACACTGCCCTTGCTGCTGTAACTGAGAGAAAGGGTGCTTCAGATGGCAGTGATGAAAGTGACTCTCAAACTATTTGAATCTTAAAACCATATCCTTTAAGAATGACTTCTGAATGAATGAACAAGTGAATGAAGAGCTTGCCTGTGTAACAATTTGCTAACCAAGCATAACAGCCAGATCTTTTTACTTAGTAATACTGCCTTTTTACAAAATTGCCAGTCATGTGGAGGTTGGTTTTTAAACAAAAAAAGTTATGCCTAAAGCACACACACTTTAACAGTAGTCTTGGGGCTCAGGGGAGCAGTAAAACTGTTGTATATACTATGTATAAGAGAATTTAAGGGGAAAGGTAGAAGTTCCTTTGACCACTAACCTTTAATGGCTGATTGGAAGTACTTAAGAGTTGATGTGTGATACTGAACCCAAGTTGTTCCTTGCATGTTTTCAGCTGCTGCAACTGAAGATTTAGGATCCAAACCAAAATGAAAAGTTATTTTCTACTCTTTACTACCTACTGTCTGCCTCCTGCCTTTGTCTACTAATGCAGCAGTGTCTACTGTTCTCACACTTCTTATTCAGGACCAACTTAGTTATAGGTGTTAATGAAAAAATAAGAACCCAAGAAGGAGGAGAGATGCATATGGAAATGTTACACTCCTTGTGGAGCAGGTATCTTAGCATTGTGTAAACTTACTCCTCTTTCGAGATAAAATAAAGTATTTCTATCCCAACTATGTCTTTTACTTGATTACCCAGGTATTTTATCCATTACAAGTGAACAGAGGAGCCTAACTCAGAAAAGAAATGGTTTTTAGGAGCACCACTGTCATGTGCTTTTCCATGGTAACATCTGTTTAACCACACTGACACAGGCCAGCAGTGCAAGAGAGATAAACCTCAGTTAATTTTTAATTAAGTGCGTGTATTTTAGAAACAGGACCTATAGGCATCGTCTCATTGCAGTTTTTTTCTGCAGTCGTTTCTCTCTCTGAACTCGAGGTCTGACCATATCTAACGCCTGTTGCTTGTCAAGTCTCATGCTCTGTTTGCAGGGATCTGCTCTCCTTTGGGAAGGCCCCTGGCTCCTGCTCTTCCTGCACGGAGGAAAGAAATGTAATCAGAATCAGCGTAAGTAAAAGGATGAGCTGTGATGTAGATCCCTTCCAAAAACCTGCCCTGACAAAGCCAATGGCTGGGAACAAGGCATGTCCTGCTGCTTGCCAGCTGGGAAGTGGCCAGTTTCCTTAAGGATTCTCCTGTTAGCTGACAAAGTGTTTCCTGACCCCTGTCTGGGAACTGAAGGCTGGAAGCTCCCTACCTATAATTAGCAATTTACTCTTCAACAAGGCCGCTGTTCAAAGAAATTTTTCCTGAAGGAGCTTCCTTTACTCTCTCGCTTTCCAGAAGACAGACAAAAATGTCAAAAAAAGTTTTGTTTTTTTTATTAAACCTCGTAGTACAAACCTGGAAAGTAAACAAAAAACTGGCAATAAACAACATGAAGTCCTTCCTTACAAGGAAAGAGAGCAGAGCAGCGCTAATAAATTAAATGTCAAACTGTAAGCCATAGTCAGAAGTTTACTGTCAAGAGGGAAAAGTACACAGCAAGGCCATAAAAACCAGACAACCACATTTGAAAACACTTGACTCTGTTTATGTTATTGTTAAATATTCCAAAACAGTTCAGTCTTCTGCAACAACAACCAACAAATTGTATTATAGGACTTTCCTGACAGTCACCACTGGCAAGCTCAGTGCAATATGGGTAGCTACGGTATTGTTGAATTCAATTACGAAACAAAACAGTTTGTGAAAACATTTTCCCTTTTTTATTCCACACATACTGTACACACAACCAGAAAAGGGCAACAGCTACTCCATTATTATTTTTTGTTGTTGTTCAGTGATGTAAGCAGCACTTATAAATGTTACAAGAAAAACCCTGTAAGCATCCAATCCAACCGATGAAGAAAGTGAAACGTAAGGCTTTTCTTCATCTTGTCTCTTTGCCATCCCTCCCCCCACCCCAAGAAAAGGCTCAAGTATTTAAAAAAATTTACAGGCATATGTACAAAAGGTGTGATTTTCTTTTTTTTTTTGTTACAACATGAAGAGAAAAAATAGACAAGATGAAAGCAAATGCATTTTCACATTCAAAAGAAATATGCAGACTTGCTAGTGGCTCTAAATGTGATCATATAATGAAACAAATTCCAAACAAAAATTAATGCTTGACTGTGTAAAGGTGTGAAAAACAGCAGTGGAATGGAAATGGAATGTTAGAAAGATTGCACGTCTATGACAAAAGAAGCACTTATGGCTTCAATCACTTTTTTCTTTTTTTTTTAAAGGATGCTATTGAAGGGTTTTTGATAAAGTAGCCAACAGCACCAAAAAATAACAGAATGGATTTCCTAATGAAATCAGGCACAGTTTTCCCTCAAATGACTCCTCAAGGCAGGCAGTCTTTTTTCCTCTTTTTTTTTTTTTTTTTTTTTTAAATTTTTATTTTTCCCCCTCAAAACAGATGCATAGTGATGTGCTGGTAAAAGAGAACATACTCCAAATCTCCTCCTTTTGCCTACAGTTAGGAAACAAAGTCCATCTTCAGCTGCCATAACCTCCCAAAGAAAGTGTGTATTCTCCAATTTAAAAAATTACAAAACTCATCTTGCTGTGACAGAATAAAAGACAGCCAAAGTAAAGCAATTTCTTTCAAGTTTTTGTCTCCTATCCCTTTTCTCTCTAGAAAAATCTGCTCACATGACTGGAGAACAAATTATAAAACACATCAAACTTTAACCTATTCAAAAAATGGGTTAAAAGCCTTTTTTCACAGTTACCAAAAAGGCTTTTTATTTTTTCAGCCATAGGGACAATACAAATTAATATTTTATCAGCCCCTTGCCGGTTTAAAACAGTGAACATACGGCAGTTTAAAAAAATCAGACTGCTGTATCTATCTAGTCTAAGTACAAAAAAAAAAAAATTTCAACAGTTTAATGCTAAAACAAAATTAGTTCTCTAAAACCAGAAGAAAATCTTCTTTAGAGCTAGTGCAAAGACAGCTTGTATTCTACAGCAAGTACTCCAAACTATGGTATAATAATTACAAAAAATATATATAAATTGACAAAATGAGAGTGTTGGCATCTTCAGGATTAACTTGAAGCACTTTTGGATGAACTGGAGGATGAAAGCCTAGATGATGGCACGTCCACTGTTGCTCTCTTACGAGGTCCTCTTTTTGGTGTAGGCTTGCTGATACAGTTCTCAATGCTGCCATTTTTACCAGATACTTTTCCACAGATTTGATTGACAAGACTGATTATTTGTTCCTGTTCAGGAAGCAAGAAAAACAAAACAAAAATTAGCATCTGCTCTTTCTCCAGAGTCACTTAAACAGAACAGCAGTGGAGTGCTCAGAAATGCTTGGAATCCCTTTTTAAAAAGCTGCTTGTACCAGTGCTGCTAAGAACTGACCTGGTCATTTCTCCCACTGCTCTGCTACTGACCTTTGGGGCCAAGTTCCCTAACAGGTAAAGACATGGAGCCTCAGCCCAGAACCCAGGCACAGTCCTAAATCACCAGCTTGAGTTCTGGGATTATTCATCGTCACATTTGCTTGGAGCCATTACTGCACCTCTCATCTGCACATGCTCTGCAAGTCTGCCTTAAAGGATACTCATGCTGGACTGGAAAAAGTCAGCTGAACCTCCAGTTACCAACAGAGAAAAGGTATTCCAAAGTATAGAAGTTACCATAACATAACCAGTGAAAGCAAAGCCTCATGTTTCATCCCAAAGCTTTCAATGGCTTCTCTGTTCTGTGGCACATATTCGTGCAGTTTATGCTTCAGGTTTCACCTGTGTCATCATGTTTCCCTGTTTCTTCGTTTTTTTTTTTAAACTTAAATCATAATAAAGCACTTTTTTCCCACATCAAAAACAAAACCAAAACAAAACCCCGAACCCAAGACCATTTTCCTGAGGTCACAGTAGGACAAAGGCAGAGCTAAGTCTATTCCCAAGTGTTGGGAACCAAAGCCCCCTGGCACCGGGGACAATGTCAGACTCACCTCATCATAACGATACATCATCTTCAGTCCCCGGCACGACTTCTGCTTCTCCACGTGCCGCAGGGCACACTCCAAGCAGAACACAACATTTTCATTCTCCTGTACAACCTACATAAAAGAGCAGAGGTGGGGGGAAGAAGTGCAGTTAAGCTTCAAGTTGTTCTCCCGCAGCTGTGTTCCCCACACAGTATTAACTACGGCCTGAATTGCTACACCTGGATTTTATGGCAAGTTAGTGGAAGAAGGTGTAAGCATTACACATTGTGAAATGATTCAGGATGTGTAGTAAGAAAGAACACATTTCTTTCTGAGTGCTAATGTTGGCAAATACATACAATTTTAAAAAACACAAAAAAATCCCCCACCAATAGTCGTGAGGGCTAAATCCAAACAGTATATGCATTTATTGGCATCTCCTACTCAGTCTAAAGATCTCCTGAAAGGAGTAGCTTCCCATTACTTAAGATACTGTCTTGAACAAGGATGGAATCAGCTCAGCCACAGGATTCCTCAGCTACTGTCTTGTTCAGCAGAGGTCACATTTGCTGTGCTGGCTGCCTGCCAGGCCTGCACACTCAGCTTGGAATTTAACAACCGAGTTGGGTTTTTTTATCCCCAACTACTTTTAAAGAGTGACACGGAAAAATCCTCCCCATGATTACGCTTACTCCAAAACAAATGGAGTAATTAAGGGGTTCTGGTTGGTGTTTTGGGTTTCTTTCAAATAAACTCATTTTAGAGTTACTTTAAACTAATGTTACTTTAACAGCAGTCTAAAGACATGTATAAACTCAGCGTATTTCATCCTAGGGAGGGAAATGGCAACATCTGATCATTTAGTTACATTTAATTTCACTTAAAAACCTAACTACAACCAAAAAAAAATCCCAAAAGGATGACAGAATAAACCCTCCCAAACTGAAAAGGAGTAAATATGGACTCCTGTGCACTGTATTATGTTTATTTAAATTCCTGTTCTTGGGATTAAATGATCTATGCGGTTGTGGGAGGGGCTTTTGGTACTTGTAATGAAATTGCTGTGTTTGTAGGTGTTCTGCATACAGCTCAAAGCCTGGAAGTGACATCACAGTGGTCAGCACACCTTCAAAAGCCAGTAGGCAATTCCCTCTAAAAGGAGAGGTTTATGGGCTATTTTTGGACAGGTTGGCAAAGAGCTTGATGGATGGGATACATCTCCCCTGCAGTTTGGCTTGCAGGGACATTGTCTCAGCATGGGCTGTGGCTGCATGCCTGCGACTTGGAGCCGGTGTCTGAGCTGTAGCTCATCCTGAGGCCTGCTCTGCCATGACTTCCTGCTGCTGGCAACCTGCAGGTGTCTGTTAGCCCTCCTTGTGCAATGCAAACACCTCACAGGTGTCCAAGGGCAGCTGAGGGCCTGGTTTATCCCTTCTGGCAGGGTGGGAAAACACTGTTGTCTTCTGTCACCACTGGCCAAGGCAGTAAATGTTCTGACAAACTCCATCAACACCTCTGTGCCTTGCATGGCTCCATGGCCACATGCTGTCTCTCAAATAGCTATAGATCACTGGAATGTTAGAACAGGGGGACAGTACCCCAGGAGTGGCAAAGGATTGTACCCACCATGGAAAGATAGCACAGGTGCTGACAAATCTGACATCTCCTCTCTGACGTTTCTAACTGCAACCACTTTCGAGGCTTTTTCTTGCCATCCACGCCGGTGCTGCTGCTGTCGTGGCTGCCATAGCGTGCCGAGGAGTGGAGACCGGCCTCGTACAGCTGCTGCCGCTGCCTCAGCTCCGTGTCCCTGTGAACGGGGGGACAATTAGACACTGGCACTGCCTCCAGCCACCACCGAGCCACACATAGTCACCCCTTTACCATGCTCCTCACTGAAACCTGAGCTCCACACAGCAAAGCCCTGAGTGTTGTTGGAGGTTGGTGCCATTCCCTAAGCATGGCAGACACAGCCAACACCCGGGAAACGCTGCCCAATTGCAAAAGCTATCTCCGGATTTTAACAGCGACCAGTGTATCAAGCCAATGGTTCTCAAACTGCTCCACAGAGAACTGGGGACTGCCGAGGACTTCTGGAGGTCGATGGTTGCTCAGGCCATGTGGAGAGTCGGGAGCTGTGGCTAACATGATTGTCATTCCTGAAGTTGCCAAAAGCCACCTTGAGGAAGAGGAGCCGCTGCTGTCAGGAGTAACAGCCCCTTCATCAGGAGGCAGAGATGAACCAAGGACCTGCTGCCATAAGGTGCTTCAGGCAGGAAAGGGGGAGCAGGGCAAGTGATTGTGCCAAAAGACGAAGATCTTGCTGTACACCCAGGGAGAAAGAAGGAGATGTCAATTAAGAACAACCACCAAGCCCTCTGGCCGCCCTTCACCCGCGGCGTCTCTGAGGCGGACAATACCTCCTGTGCTGAACTCTGCAGCTTTAGGAGAGCAGGTTGGGTTGGAGCTGAGTGGAAGACAGCAAGTGTGGAGTGAGCTGAGCAGATGGAAGGGGAGGATAAAAAAGTGTACCACCAGACACAGCTGAAGATGGGTGGAGAGCCAAGCTAAGCAAATGGCATGGGCAAACTGAGCAACCAAGGCAGATCAGGAGAGGAGGCAGCAAGAGACACAACAAACAAGCAAAACAAAACAAAGGAAGAAAATATGGTACAGTGTTCCACTTCAGATGGCTTTTTTTTTCCTTTCTTTTTTTTAGATTTTGATGTTTGGGCTTTTGTTTCCTATAAGCAGCCACAGGAAGGATTGATATCCCCCAGTGAATTCCAACCTATGCATAAGAACAAGTTTGAGAACCACTCTGACAGAGGTCGATGTGATGGTCTAAGAGCAAGCACCAACATTTGTTTCGCCTTTTGTATTTGCAGACTTCCTCTTCAAGGGGAAAAAAAGGCACTTGAAAGTGGTTATTCCCCAGGGGAACCAGCTGCAGGTAAAGCAGTCAGCACACCTCTGCATTTCTTTCTGAACACTAAAACAACACATGGGTTGTTTTCTCCTCCAATATGTCACTGGAAAATTTCCAAATGAACATGCTAATTAGTTAAATACAGTTTGTAGGCTCCATTCATCAAAACTTTCTTGACATCTCGAGTATCAGTTGTCACAAACTTGAAAGATAGGTAGCAACTACATGGTAGGGAACAAAAGAGAAGATCATTACACAGGAAGCCAGGCAACATTGTATTTTCTTTTCTCACCTATCTTAAGAGAAACCCTGAACATGTGTCCTTAATACTGGAGAGAAAAAGGACTGTGAAGTTTTTACTCTTTAAAACTTTGGGAGTTCCAACGCCAGATGTGTTAACCTGCATGCACAACTGCTCACTGGTTTAAACCAAGACAACTTTCTGTATGCAAAGGACCCTCTGCATCTGTAACGTAACAATCTTGATGCTGAAACGAGGGTTCCTGGTGCAAAACCCACTACAGGTGTAGATTGACAGTGACTACTGATGCCAAGAGACTGAAAAACTCAAGGAGGGTGTTTGACCAATTGGCACCACGTAGTTCACATAATGCATCAGGAAATCTTGACTGTCAGCACCAAGGATTAACAAAATAAAAACCCAGTGCAAACTACAGTTTTAATTCTTTGATGGTGCTTGAAGTAGGGAATTCTTAGAGTAAGACATCCTAACCATGGGCACTCTCCCATCAGCTACAGCCAAGGAAGCTGCTTCTTCCATGTGTGCCTGTCTTCAGGTAAATTTGCTGGGCTTTTGCTTGGGTAAGTAGGGGTAGGGTGTGTGTGAAGGGGTTACTTACATCATCCACCTCTGAAGTCTGTCAATGAAAACAAAAGAGGTACAGCAGGCCCCCAATTCGTTACCTGAGCTCTCCCAGGAGCGATGATATCGTACTCAGAGTCGGTCCATTTTCTTTTTTTGCTTCTGCTGTTGCAATCTGATAAAGCAACTTTTCCATTGAAAATGGTTTGGCTATACGGCGCCGCTTCATCTCCTGGGACAGAAGGGAATTGCCACATTAGTTCCCAAGCAAATTTGAAAATAAAATGTTACCAAGAATTAATTCAAAGTTAATTAATTAATGAGTCAAGGCAAAAATTAGCCTTTTAGAACAACCACAAGTAAAATCTTTTTATAGTCCCAGTTAAACAAAGTGTTTATGTTCTAAGCACCTCAAAATTCTCTCCCTAAAAATTAATTTTTCCTGTGGAGGCCAAGAAGACCAACACCATCACTTAAGCCCAGTAATACAGGATGGCTCAGAGTGCGAACAGTGTAAGCTCTACACATACGACCTGCTTGAAACCCGGGACTGGTGTTATTTTGCATCTTTTAAAACATGGAAAAAGACAACAACAGCAATACAGGCAGATGCCAGGTAAAAGAGACAACAGGCAAAAGAGGGGGATTCAGTTCTGCCTGTTACTGGTTCCTCTCTGTGAAAGCTTTTAAAGTTACATTTTTCTCTCAATACAAACTGAGTGATTTTGGTAGCTGAAATCCTTTTGACAATTCTCAGGTAGGCAAATTCCTTGACTTAATGCACAGCTGGGAGAAGCGTATGATTTTCCCAGTACCTGCAGAGGTCTGTTTTGGCTTATGTAGAGTCAGAGAGTTCAAATGACACTAACACTGGACTGTAATGTGAGGGTCACACTTCTGGTTAGTGGTCAAACCTGCCAAATACACACTCAGCACACGCAAAGATTTGATTTTTTACCTGATTTTTTTTACCCTGTTCTGTAATCCTAATTACATGCTCTGGATATTTCTTTTTTCACAACCAATATATCATACAATTTATAATTTTTAATAGCACCAATTGCATGCATTCAAGTGATAACTGTCACATAATATGGAATAGCAGCCCTTGCTGACCAAAAAGGGTTCCAAAGAGGTTCAGAGCTAAGAAAAGTGTTTTTCAGAAGCTATTTGCTCTGCTAGACTCTGCATGGGGTTGGAATAGCTGCACTGTTAGGAGTGGTATGGGAAGATTTTTCCATATTGGGTTTGCTTAGTCTGAGGCTGTGTACACAAGAACAGACTCCGGTCCAGGGAAAAATCCTGCATAAGCAACACATACAGCCAGGATAAAAGGCCAGAGTGGGTGGCTGGAGAAGAAAGCAAGGCTGGCTCCAGCTGGATGACAGCTCAGGGACACCCTGAGCCCGAGCTGGGTTTAGCCCAACTTGCTTAGCTCTGCATTTATCTGAATTTCTGAATCTATGTACAATTTTCTCTTCCATACAGTACTGAAATAAACAGGTAAGTATTTTACAACAAACTTGTACTGCTGCCTAATTATTTCTTCTAGTGACACATTTGTCAATGTCATGAAAATCAGCTAACATTCCTATCATAATTATCATCAGCCTGGCCCTTATGATCTCTCTTGCTCCCACACATCTCTTGGTCATTCATTTTCCAGGCTGAGTAGTTCTCTTGTATTTAATGCAGAGGCTAATTAATAACTTTAACCATTGATCTCTGCTGTGCTTTTTCTAGTTCCTCTATATTCCTTCTGCAATTAGGGACTCAGAATTGCACAAACCACCAAGACTCTACACAGTGCCAGAGCAGTGTTTCTGCTTTGTTATCTATTCTCTCCTTGTAATTCTTAACATTCAATGTATTGTTGTTATGCCACGCCAGAGCACTTGACTGACAGCTCCATAGGAACCCAAGACCTCTTTTCTCAGTAGCAAGGGCCCATCATTCAGAGCCCATCTCTGTGTCTGTCATAATACATAATAAAGATTATGTTTTCAAATTTAAATTTAACATTTATCAACACTGAACTTAATCCACCATTTTCTCACTTGGATCACTTGGTATCATGAAATCTTCCTGTAACACTTCATAACTTTAATTTTTGCTGCCATTACCATTAATATCCTCAGCATAAGGGATTAGTTTTGCTATTAACTTCCCTCCCTAGGTTATTTATGGATACATTGAACTGTGCTAGCACGAACTCCTGAGGAATGCAGAAAGAGACATTCTCCCTTCACAGTAAAAACTGACCAATCCTCTGCTTCTCGTTAAATTGGGGTTTTTTCGGTGTGTGAACTTCACCTCCCAATTTATTTAAGAGCTTTTTCTTCCAAAAATGCTCACAGACTCTGTCAGCTGCAACTTTTGTTCTTACACACTTCCAAAAGTTTCATGGCCTGGAGGCCATGACCTTGCTGCAAAAGCCACCATGGTGGTTGCCCTGTTCTCATTCTTTTGTACATTTATTTTTTCCTTTTGGCCTGCTGAAAGTTGTTCTCTGAAACCTCTTTTTGGTCTGCTTTTCTGTGCATTTACACGCATCTTGCTCCAGAGGTTCTTTTATTTGCATTTTCTTCTTCTGGACACAAAAGGGATTTTTTGGTCTCATTTCAGACTCCCTTCTTCTGGTGTTTAGCCATGCTATGTTTAGTGGGGGGGTTGCCATTTGAAATTGTTAGTTTTGGGGATTTTTTGCTAAGCCATGTGCAGTGTTGTAAGCCTCTAAGAGAGCATCTTTAAGCAATTTCTATGCTGCATGCAAACAACCCTTCTTTCTGCACTTTCAATTTAACCAGCTTCCCTGGGTTTATGTGAGGCCATCTTTTCAAATGAAACACCACCACAGCACTGGTTATTTTGCATTTTACTGCTCTTCCAAGGTTCTTAATCACCGCTCTCCCTCACAGCACAGCTCTTTGCTAGCGAGGACATGAGGTGGACTTTTGTAGGACCTCTTTCCCTTTGGCTTCATCTGAAGGAGCCCTGTGTGCTCAGGGTGGGATAGCTCTGTGACAGGAGCCAAGGAGTGGGAATCCCGTGGTGTTTTAAAGGCATGTTCCTCACCCAAACTAAAACTGGAGGTGGGGGAAATACCTGTCCAGCCCCTGCCAGCATCTTCCCTGGACGGGCAGGAGTATTTTGCTAATACCACAATTTTCCTATTTAGGAGATCAGCACACAGGGATTCTGTCACTGGTGACAAATTTAAACCTGCTTTATGGCCTGTAACCTCTCCTGTGTGTGCAGCAGTGCTGCTCTAACTGGAAGACTGGTTCCGTCTTTCCTATACACTTCTTCCTCTTGTATTACAGTACCAGCTGAGTCTCTTCCCACCAAATTTTTGGTAGGCCCTATAGCACCAAAACCCTCCTTCAAAACCAGGCATTCTCTCACATTTCCAAACTTCCAACCCAGAGTGCCTTCATTTAGTCCAACATTCTGTACTTCAGTTTCCTAAATGAGTTTTACTGACTTTGCCCAATGCCTTCTTTGAACTATGGAGTTATCCCTTTGCCATTCCAAACACACACTCTCCCACCACAACTTTAAATCTTCTCATCCTTAGCTTAAAATTTCAAGAGCTCTTAGGGTGCTTTTTAAAAACCAGCAACCTTGTTCCAAGTACGGTCTAGGTTAAACCTGACTGTCCCTTTACACGGGTGTTTATACAAACTCTTTTATTCCAGCAATTTTTCCAAAGTGCTTGTAAGAGTCAAATCAATGCAATTTCAGATGCAGAATTTCATTTTTTCATGTATTAAAGGAGATTGAGCAGTCATTCAATACAGATATGAAACCACATCATTTTAGTAATATAAAGAGAGTCACTATAAAAAAATCAGTATCACAGGATGAAAAGAAAGTTAATTTATCAAATGCTAAAAACTGTCAGTATTGCTGTGGAGAACGAACAGACAGAAAGTACAGTTGTTTATCAGAGAGTTCATTTAACAGTCCAAAACGGGAATCTTCTCTATTACACAGAACATCTCGCCACCTCTGTAAAGCACAATCCTGGCCAGCCTTGTGGCAAAGATGGCAAAGTGCCTTGTCAAAGTGGAGGAACCAATGAATAATTTCAAAAAGTAAAGGGAATTATGAACATAAGACAGTCTGAGGAGAGAAAGGGGAGGGGGAAAAAAGAGAAAGAATAGAACAACGCAGTAGGTGTTTCAAAAGTTATTTTGATATAAACATGTTATCTGTGGTTCTTGTCAAGTCTGTGAGAGCTGCGACTTCAATTTCCACGGTAGGTTACCATAGACTGCAATCTGCAGGATTTTCAGTCAGCTTATATTTACCCAGTGCAAAGCTCTTAAAAATTAATCAAAAGAAACTGTTCTTCAAAATTTGAGGCACCAAGAGCTGTTTAATTGCTGCATAGTGATGTCTGTCTCTTACAGAAGTAGCATTTTCACGATATCAAACAAGTGTTCAGTAGAGCAATAAATACAGCATATGGAGTTAATATAATCATGTATGTTCAGACAGGAAAGGTTAGTTAAGGATTCTTATGCCTTACTTATAGATATACACAATTCCCACCTTCCCCCAAAATAAATATATAATAAAATAACCTTTTATTTCAAACTAAGTTAATATACAGTTCGTATAACCAGGCTGGAAGAATTCCATTTACCCTAAAGAAGCAATCCCTAACCGTGGACATATTACATTTAATTACTTAGTAACCACTTGGTCTGAAGCTGTAAAGGATAATTTACTAGTGGCTTAGCTATAAAACACTACCAAAATAGTATCTGTAACCCAGAGTGTATTTCAGAAGGCTGGGAACACAATTAGTGACGTATATTCTTTTTCCAAGAACAGAGAAATGTAGCCAGAATAATGATGACTGGACAATTCACCTGTTTCTGCAGGCAACCTGCCCAGTCAGTTGTGTGAAAAGGGAATGGGAAGGTTATTTATTTACATGTAGTATTGGATGGGCTGGTCAGTGAACCTAAGAATTTTCAAGTCGATTAAAACTGAAATTGCCCTGATCAACAGCATTTCCTGAATGAAGGGGCAGAGAAAAACAAGCAATACAGCTGTATTAACTGACTCTGCCTATCATAGGAGCTAACAAGCACAGTTATTTAGATATTTGCACCTGAGATTCTAATGATTCTAGAAAACATCACCTAAAAAAAAAATAGTAAGCATAATACAATGTATATTCATTAGCTTTGAATGGATTTTTGAAAAGCTTCCTTGCAAACTGGTCTGCAGGCATAACAGTCTTCTGAATTTTTTTATATATACAGAAGTCTTTAAGTGTCAGTTAACAACTCAGTCACTTCTCTGACAACACTGGATCGTCTTATGCCTTGCAGAACTTTTCCTTTTTTTTTTTTTTTCTCTTAGTAGTCCAGAAAAACAGACGTAGTTGCACTAGTCTCACAATGCTATCAATCCTGGAATGTCTGCTTTGCTGTCCTTTTAGATGGCAGGGCTGTGAATCCATTTTAACTCCTTTTCTCAACTTACCTTGGCTGTTTTAAAGCCCATACTTGTCCACTGGGTGGTAGCAAAGTGCACCGATTCGGAAACACTATAGCCACAACACACTTTGGACACAAAGGATCCAGGAAAACAGACAACAAACTGCCCACTCTGCTGTACAGTACGGTGCACCCTGATCCCCTCCTTGCACAAGATCTCTGGGGAGATCTAAAAA
>VZRN01000714.1:1002788-1022097 GCA_013397935.1 Dasyornis broadbenti
AAAAAGGAAGGGGGGGGGGAAAAAAAAGAGAGAGAAAGAAAAACAATCAATCAGAACTTCCTTTTATAGTCCTCTGATCCTCTTCCTGGCTGTGTGCTGCCACATGCTACTGCTCATGGAGCAAAGCTGTGCTCTGTGAACAGCTCCGCTCTGGTCGCTTTCCCTCTCCCATTCTGCACATGCCGAACCTCAGCTTTTGGAGTGACAATTGCAGAAGTGGATCTTCTCAAACCAACAGTTTATAAACTCTCACTGCCCAATGGCAGAACACTGTCTTCTACCGCTACAGAAAGCAACACAAGTCAGTCAGCTGTTCCATACAATCTTTTCCAACTTGGCACTGAATCCACTGTGATACTACTGCACTTCTGTGAGAGGTTAACATAGGTAGCCAAGGGAGAGTTTTTTGTTATGGGCTCCCAAATTTATGCTTAAATGCACTAAATAGAAATTGTTATGCACAAGATAAACAAAGGAGCCAAAAAAACCTTAAGTATTAGGCTTCTCCTATCCATGCTGGCATCATAAAATGTCAGTCATGGCAGATGAATTGATTAAATCTCACTCCCTTTTTGAGGCTAACTACATTATAGACAGTATTAAAAATGGACATTTATTGCACTGTCATGTTTGGGTTTTATTAACACATAATAACAGTCTTGTTAGAAAAATACCATGTAGGTAAACACTGCAAACAGAAAGCTGTCCCTCTGCATCATGGTAGTGTTAAGACAAAACCAAAATATATCCCCTACCAGCCAGCCTCCTGATTAGCCTTGGTTTCTCAAACAGGAACACCTCTCCCTGTGTTAACTTACCATTACATTACTTTCAAGCATTTCCAGCCCTGGAGTGCCATTGGCTTGCAGCAGGGTATGTACCACATCATCAAGTTTGTTCTCCTCCGCAGCAGGAATGCAATACCTGTTGTTTTGTCAGAGGAAAAGAGAAAGATTTACTGTGGAGTAAATGATGGTCCACAGCTACACAGTAACAGGCAATTCAGACCAGCACATTGATTAAAAGAAAGAAATTAAACACAGGTTTTCACACACAGTTCTTTCTGTAAAATACTGAGGACTGAAGGGAAGTTGTTTATTCAGACTCAGTCTGATCATGTTCACCAAGTATCAAAGGACACAAAATCCCCAAAACAGAAATGTGAAAACGCAGTGCTCTGTAGAGTCAGAGGAGAGAAACCAGCAATAGATTGATGTTCATTTTAACAGCACCAAACCAGCTAATTACAGGCAGAAGTTTGCATCATCAGTGAGCACCAATATATGTCTGGTTATCTTTACCATAAAAGGCTGTATTTATCACCTGTGCATCAACGAAAGGATCTTCACATTTAATAACATTTTCTGTTTGTAACAGTCAAGAAACCATAAATTCCCTCTACTGTTAGTACATGAAGCTGCCTAAGACCTTCTTGCGTTGCTTACTGAACAAATCCCACATCCCTCCTCTCCGTTGCAACAAAAGATCTGACTAAAAGCAGCTTAAGTGGCAGGAGAGGTTCCACACTCTGCTGGGAATCTGCCAAGTTGCACATCCTCCTCTCCTTAGATGCCAAGGAAGCAGCTGTCCTCTTGTGCCAGCACTGCTCCCTCAGGACAAGTGACAAGAACTAACATAGGAGTCTTGAGTCTTAGAGTCACACATCCAGAGAACTGCTATTTTTCTGGATGCAGGGAGGCGATGGGGTGATGGTTTATGTCCACCCAGAAGGTACCTGTTCCCAAGGTCTTGTAGTTGGTACTTAGTGACTGCAAACACCAGCACAACTCTGTGGGAAACAGTGTTGTTGTTCCTGGGATTCCCAAACCTGTCTGGAGTTGCTGCCATGCTCTGCTTTATTTGTGACATTACTTTATCTGGGTTTGTTATGCTCAGGCAAGTAAAAAGCATCTCCAGCTTTATCATGACTCACCCATTCAGTTTAGCAATGAGACTTCAACCTGGAGTCCATTTGCCCTCAGACAAGGCACAAACACACACATATGGAGTCATTTTTCCAAATTTACAACAAGAGAATGAAGCTGGAAGAATTTTTGGGGAATTGGAATCTCTCCAGCAAGTTCATGAAATGTTCTGCTGGCCTTACACATCTTCTCAGGGTATTTGCTTATAATGTGCACTAACTCCGTGTGCATCATACAGAGTTATCCTGACTGATAAGTCAGTAGGAGGCTGCACTTCCTGATTTGAACATCTCATTAGTGTTCACTGTACTGATGATGTCTTTGATTTGCTTTTGTTAATCTCCAAGCCAAGAGACAGAAGACAAGACATTATCTCGTACAGCTCATACAGCTAATTACAGCCACAATAAGAGCTCTAATGAACTGCCTGCCCAGGTGTACGAAAACACTCCTTACACATATACTAACAATGATCAGGACCTTGCTAAGAAATCCCTGGGATAGAGAGAGGTGAAGTAGAAGAATTTCATCTCGATAAGGATCATGTCCCAACAGCAATTTTAAATGCATGCTGTGTCCCAAATACTTTGCAATGCCTGTGTTTCTAACAGCGACAGCCTCAGTACAGCTCCACACATGTGGTGTACCACTCTAGTTACACTATAATAACCGATTTGAAACAGGGATGAAAATATTTTCAATTTGAACCCAGATCATGGCAGAACTCACTCTTCTCTTTTAGACTCAGAAAATATGGCTCGGACAGACAAAAGATTTGTGCATGCAGTCCCTCACAAGACAGGCACAGGAAAATGTGTGGGAAGGATGTGTGAAGAGGAGGGGCAGCACAGAAATAAATGCATGGAATTATCTGAGTACTGGGGCAGGACTGAGGGGAATGAGATCCTTCAGTGTATGCTGCAATTGCACTCATCTGTAATTCCTGATAATACCTATAAAAATGGGAAGTTAGCAGCCACTATAGACTTCTGAGTGTCTTGGGCAGAAGAAGATTTCCTTCTCTCTTTTAATGGGCACTAAAGATCCCTCCAGAATAAAAGGTTAGGTCACTGACCTCTGCCCTGCATGCAAATTGAGTTCTCCCCTGTTTAATCTCCAGGAGGTAAAACCGGAGAGATTAGAGAGTGAGCTGAGCAATCTGCAGGTGAGTGAAGTGGTTTGAGTACCACAGGGATCTGACCCTGGAAGATTTCTGGGTGGTGGGTGGACTTGGCAAGACAAAGGAGAGGTTTGGAGGCCAGTGGCTGCTTTGCTGTCCCTGAAGCAGCGACTGAAGGCAACACTGTCAGGGCTACTCCTGGTACTATGCCAGACCTGCAAATATTAAATTCATCTTTTCCTAACAAAGCTAGGTACTTTATTGCACTACTAAAAGTTGTAATGAGCTAATGAATACTAGCCTGACACTTCAGTCTGGTAGCCTTGCTGAAGAATAGCTTCAACAGACAAAGGAATTTCACTTTCTTTTGAGTTATTCCTACCTACTATCCCTGTTTCATCGAGGCAATCATTACAAACATGCCTTAAGCTACGTACTCATCTGTATAAGTCCACCAAGAAAAAGCAAATGGCTTCTTTACTTTTATTCTTCTTGGACTGAAAAAACATGAATAGTAGCCTTTCCTAAAATTTGAGCTGTCTGCATTCAACCCTGTTCAATCCCAAAAGTCACAGGTTTTGACACATGCAGTATGAAGAGTGACCTCAGAACTTAATTAGGGGATTATTGAATGCCTTCTGTTTGGAATTTACTGCCATTTAAGGCTAGATTAATGTCATAGAGAGAAACAGACTCACCTAAGGTTGAGGAAAATGTAGCTTGCTCAGCAATTTGTCCTGATTGTATATTATTATAAAAGATTACAGATTCCTGATTCACAGAACAGGGAGAAGAGCCATGAAATGCCCATGACAGAAAATGACAAACTCCCAGGTCTGCAGCACAATCCACCAGTTACCTTTACCCCCCGAAATGATCACATACAGAACTTTTCTTCAACTTAACACATTTGGAGAGAGGAGATCCTGCTTTAATGGTTTTCTCCAGATTTCAAATCCTTTTTGTTGGGCCATGTGCTTTCCCAGTGACTGGATCAGCAACCCTGACATCAGCAGCATCTGAGAAATGTGTGAGAACACACTTTGCATGTGCACAAAGAGCAGTTCATAATGCCACTGCCATCATGGGTGCAAAGACGGCCCTGCAGACCTCCTTCTGTCACTCTTCATGAGGAGTCAAAGGCTCACAGAGTTCTGAGCTCAAGAAGGGAACCACTGGAACTGCTTAAAGGGAACCAGCCTCTCACTATTGCAGGAGGGGACACCATTTCAGTAACTCTTCTGCTCTGTTTATTGCATTTTCTCTGATCACTATAGAAACAATCACTAAAATTCACTGTTCTCACTGATGATACTCTTGGTTAATGACACCAGTATCACCGGAGCCTGGCAGAAAGGCACATGACCTGCCAGCAACACCTGCTTTCTCTGACGCCTCTATCATCTCGCATTGCAGACTAAATCATCATTGGCAGTAGAACGTATGCACTGAATTCAGGTAGGACTCACCATGTTCAAAACCATTTATAAGATGACTGCTGAGTGTATTTGCAGGATGTGTCTACAAAATATGACAGCAGCTGACTGATTGGTGATGTCCACATCAGGACACCAGAATTGACCACAGAAGACCAAATGAAACTTTCTTCGAGGAAAAGGGTTTTCATCTCCTAAGTTTATACCACATTTTCCCATTAAAAGTGGAACCACACACACACTGGACCTTCTGGGTAAGATTCCCTCATGCAAAAGTACTGCACAAGCTGCTACTAACATCAGCCTAAAGGCAGACACAGCAGGGAGTGTGAAGAAAACAAACCACAGGAATACCTACCAAATGCAATCAGCACCAGTGTGTAAGTAGTCAATGTATGGAAGGTGATTTTGGTCTCGAGACCAGCATGAGGTAGAAAAGACCATGCCAATATTTAGCCAAGGAATTGTCACTCCTAAAACAAAGAGATTGGAAAATGAGTTTTAAGTAACTTCAGTTTGTTCAGTAAAAGGCAGTTTGAGAGGGCATTTAAGTCAAAAATCTTATTCTCCCTGTAAGCTGACCCTTGAAGCTATAAGTCTTCCTATCCAAGCGAATAATTCACAGGGAGTAATTTAACAAATTCAGCATTTCCCACTAAGAAATTATCTACTGGCCAACTGCCTTTGAACAGATTTTTTTTTTCTAATAGTTGTATAAATTTTTTATTCTTTGGAGAGTTTACAAATACTCGTAATTTAAGCTCAATGCCATTGATCAGAGGAGGTAGCTTCATATAGTCGAGCGTACATGTAACTTTTCAAAGGTATCCTGTTTCCCAGCTGGTTTGTTCAGGCTCAACACCTGACCCAAAGAGGAGATTCCGCTGTGCTTTCACTTAATGTTTCTTACCAGTAAATTGCAATGGTGTCTATGCAGCTGGAGAACGTGTGACTATTCATTTAGAAAATGTGTATGCTGCTTTTCCCAGTGCTCCAGACTACATTTTGCAAGTATGAAGTCGCACAGCTCTGTCCTGACACAAAAGAACACTGATACCCTGGCAAGAACAGCAAGGGATACTGCAAGTACAACCGGTTCTTCCCAGAAATATGGCCTCAACTATTCATTAATCCTTTATCTGCATGGCTGCCTTCACTCCTTTAAATACCACCTGCTACATACAACTGCAAGTCTACTCAGTCAGCTGCGGAAGAGAGGGGCCAGAAAGAGGGGGAAGCCTTTGGTGCCCACAGCACCACATTCAGAGGACGCTTACACCAGCTGAAAATACAAGAGAAGGGACTTGCTTACCAGGCACAGCACCAAGATGTCGCAGGATGGATCCTGTATTATTAGGAAGGACTGTGAGGTTCCACCCATGCCTGTTTGAGGGGTGACACAGAGGCAGACACAGTCAGTGCACATTCCCAGTGCCAAGCTGCCCTGCTGGGTTCCACTCAGGAGTGAGGCAACAAAGAGGGTGGGTTTGGGGATTTTACCTTGAAAATGGTTCAGATTTCCCCACAGGAAAACCACTCCCATGGGTGTTGGTATCTACTTTTCCACAATGCACTGCTACATGGCAATCTTTCTGTTCCACTATCCGCCAGTATTCTTGCTGTGGTAACAGAAAGCAGTAATACATTTTTAATTCAGTGAACAAGGTATCTCTCATTAAAATACAAACCCCAGAAATTTGCAGGGTTTTCATGACCTCAATGTAATTCAACATAAAATACTGCTTAAAAATAAGAATATAAATAATTAAAACTAACAATAAATTAGGAACACAAATTTTAGATCCTCTTGGCTTCTGTGTTTCCGCACATGTCAGATTAAGAATTCTTTCTCTTCCTCAGTTCATCAACACCTTTATTAAAAATGTTCAAAAAATTTTAAAAAGGAAGAATCAGCACCATGTCTATTTAACCATTTAAAAAAAAAAATTCCAGACTAGACAGCCTTAAACTGATGACAGAAATGCTTGAAGGTCAACTATCCTGAATCCCCACACTCAATGCCCTGAAATAAAAACTTTCACTATCCCAGCTGACCTCACCTCTACTTCAGCTACTGTAGGCTCCTTTGTGAAGCACATGTTCATGATGTTTCTTGCTGTTCGGTAGAAGGTTGTTAAAGAAACAGACCTACCCTGTGGAAAAATAAAATAAAATTAAAAGTGAAAATGAAAAAACACACCTACATCCCCCCATGTCCTCACTCTTTTCCTTACAGACTCAATCCCAGATGACAACAGAGGGAAAGAGGACATCTCCAGAAGAGGTATGGGTCTAAAGCTCGTTTTGTTGCTGAGAGAAAACACCTCAGAAGATACCGAAACTCAAACACATGAACTCACCAAACCAACCATGTAAAAAGGCCAACTGAATATTTCCAGAAAGAACACTGCTTTGTCCAGCACAACACTCAATATTTGATAAATACAGAGGATGGACATGGCCCAGCTTCCTATGACAGGTTCCAAAGAACCCAGTAGGCAGCCAACCAAATCCAATTCCTTATCCTAGAACCATGTGGCTATGCTCTATATGTACAAGGAGCAGGTGAAAAAGACTGAGAAAATTCAAATGCCCAGCACCAAATGTTGTATGTGGTGGAAGAAGGTCACAAAATGGAGAGTGCGAGGATTACTGTAATCACCTGCTTTCAAAAACTAGCTATGCTCAATTCAATAAAAGCCATTCAAATGCCAAAGAACCAGGACTTGCTATTACAAGGTTGGGAAAAGTAAAACACAGTAAAATTGCTGAATGAGTGCATTCTTTCTCAGCACTGCTGCAGGAGCTGTACAAGAAGAGGATCTGACTTGGTTTTCTGCTTAAGCTACACCAAAGTTTCCAGACACCTGCTTTCCTGCACACCTACACCACTAGAAGCTCTGGGAAGCATTGTCTGATGACTTTGGAGGCAAGAGCACAAGAACCCACTTGCTCCTTTCAGCCCTGACATCCTGGTGTGCCCAGACAGGAACATCTCTGCTGCCTCCTCTGCTCCAGGACAGAAGGAAGACTCTGGGAAGCTGCGGTGCCACGAGAGCTGGCAGGCACCACATAGGTCTGAGGGCACGGCTGTAGGCAGAGAGCAGCAATGCTCTGCAAACGTGGAGTACAGAATGTCTTTGCTCCCTCACCAGATCCACCGCTCCTTCCCACTGTGCCCCCTGACTGCTCATCTGAGCAACCACAAACTTAAAAACTCTACATAAATGAGTTTTTTTATTCAGACTGCTACCTTTCTAGTTTTTCAATTATGAAACAGATCTGCCAAACCACTTTGGCCTTTTCTTGCATTTAATTTATTTAATAACTACGTCCAAGAGTAAACTGGAAAGAACTATAAAAGCAGCTTTCCCCCAGAGGCCAAGTCTATCACTCTGCCATGCTCATACGGTTGCAACATTGTCACTTTTTTAATTGAATGCTGCATAATTAGCTTTAGCAAAAAAAGTTTGTGAAATGCCCAGGGCCTGGGGCACTCTGATTCCCATAAACTTCAGAGCTGGATTCTCTGTGATCCAATAAGCAATTTCCTTCATCTTTTAATGCCCTTGTGAATGGTTTATTGAGGCAGCCTTTTACAACAAAACCTCTCGTAAAGCACAGAGCCTGCACCAAGTCACTGCACTCAGGCACAGCCTCCGCTGCTTGCAAACCAACACTGCGGCAGCTGCCTCCTCTCAGTTACTTGCCTCTTCCTCTCATCTGCTGCAGGAAAACAAAAATAAGGCCTCATCTTCCAAGATTAACCACGTCTTTCCATTTTTCAGATATACGAGGAAGAAAATAGAAATATATAGCAAGGAGGAAAAAAGAAAGTGGAAAACTGGAACAGTTTAACCCTTTAAAATTGCATGTAGCCATTTCTACCTCTACCAAGAATTTGGTATCTTTTTAGTCTCCTAAAAACTGTAATACAAATTAAATGGCTGAGGGGTTTTTGTTCTCTGTTTGTGCTGTTTGGTTGTTTTCTTTAATCTGAGGGATCTTGTAACACTTTCTGATGCCAACACAGAAAATAATTTAAAATGCTGTAATGAAGCATTCTAACCAGAACACAAAATGAATTGCTGAGAAGTAAAATACCCTCTCCAACACTCTGAAAAATATCTCAGCAATTCAACAACTGTCCTGGGAGCTTCAAGCCACAAAGCAGAAAAGCTACAAAGAAGACAGAGGAAGGTTTAAGAAAAGAAAACCCTATTTCCTCCCCTGATTCTTCTCATGTCTCATGCGGGGGCCGTGAGAGCCAAGCCAGGGAGAGCATCACCACCACCACTAAGCCTGGAGAGAAGGCAGAGAGAAGAGCACCAGAACACTGAATGTTGAAGACATGAAAGCAAACATAAATGTGAGCTGAAACCAGAGATTTCACAATAGCTATAGGTGGGAAGGAGAGGCTCCTATTAAGTGGAGTATGAAAATGCCAACTCCCTGGGTGAAGACAGCTCAGCACAGGATTTCCATGACTGTTTTATGAGAGGGCTGGCAAAATCTGCAATGTGATTTCTTCTGTGTGTCTCTCTAATGCGTCTGCTAATAAGCCTTCAGTTTGTTCTGTATGGAAACAAATGCTCCGTTCAGTCAGCACCAGTACAGATTTTTAAAATATTTTCAGAGCTAAAACTGGAGAAAGAAGAGTGAAAATCTTGCATCAGATCCTTCTTTGATGTCAGCAGTTTACTTCACACACTTGGAAATGACAACATTTTAATCATAAGGTAGAAAAGCCACTCATTTAGGAGTAAAGCAAGCAAGCACAGCAGCCTGCAGCACACACTTAAAAGCACAGCAGGCCTCCCAGCCTGGGAAGGAGAGACACTGAAAATAATTTGGAAGTCCTGGCAGAAAGTCAGCTAAACACAAAAGAGATTTACTCTAACCTTGACATGTGATATGGTAGTAACTGCTCCTGGAAGACTGGATGTCTCTTGCTAAAAACAGCTCAAGCATGCACTGTCTGCAGAAATTACTGTGAGAAACCCTAAGTGTATGGCCTGTTTGTAGTCTGAAGAACAGACTTCATGCCTATAATGGACTACAGGCAGATGATTATGATGTCCTCCCTCCAGCCCTCAAGCTATTGACCTGGGCATTTTTCAGAGACATGGGTTTGTTGTTGGGGAAGTTTTATATGTATTGTTTTTCATTTTTAATTAGAATTACCAATGTGCTTCAGAAAGGAACCAACACAATCCCATCATCTGCGGAAACTGTAACATGAGGGCAGGTTCTGCTAATCAAATTTTGAATTTTCTCAGAAACACTTTATTAGGTAAAGAACACTCCCCCAGCCACATACACAGGATTAAAAGGCTTATTTCATTAAATGACATGAAGCACCCTCTGCTTACAACTGGTGCCAGCACCACCTTCCCTCAGTCTTTTAAGCCTAGTGATGAACTACAGCAATTTTACATCTCGTGGACTACTCTGGTGCATCAAGCTTGATGCATAATTTCTGTGTCTTGAGGCTTGCTCTAAGTGACATAACCAGTATTAATGCATCATTCCTCCTACAGGGCTTTCCCCTGAGTGCTGTGAAAATGAAGCTTCATTGCTCTTTATACACTCAGGCTGACCAGGTGTCCCGCAGGGTGCTCCACAGCAGGGATCTCTCCAGAAATTCACCAGAGATTTGCTTCCCCCTGCCTTCTTCCCAGTCCATCACCTCGACAGCAGTCCCCAGTCTCTGCACTACAGAGAATGTGGGATGGGATCACAGCCCCAGTGTCCGGGAAGCTGCTGGTACCACAGTGGACAACCCAAGGCATTCTCTGAGTGGTTCCACGTGCTGCAGATGCTTTGGTGGGTGGGGAGAGCCCTGGCCCATGGGCTCAGTGATGCTCCTCTCTAACAGCCTCTGTGCTCAGGACAAAAGAATATCTACCTGGTATTGACAGACTCAGACAGAGTCTGATGCTGCCAGTACTGCCAGTGCTTTCTTGGTGACAGAGATGAAATTTTGGGAGCTCTCAGCCTTTTGGGGTAAAGGCCTGGTACTCAGAAGACTCAGACTGGTTACACCAGCTGCATTTTGTTTGCTTATTTCTTTTTATTTTCTAAATCTGATTGGGATACTTCTCACAAAACTCAATCTCGCCTTTTGAATGACTTTGTGTCTACTGAACTTTAAAGTGGGACTTGCACTAGAAAAGAAGAAAAAGGCATTCCCCACTAAGTTTGAGGTTGTTAGTGCAGAAGTCAGGGTAAGATGTATCAAGTTTTTTATTTAACCATCATTAAGCGCAGGACATTAAGCACAGAAATGCCACTTCACTATTCACAAAAGCTGCTGTCATTAGGTAAGTTTCTCTCCAAGGGCAGCATGGCAAAGAGATTGCTTTTCAAAGGTGGGATTGAGGCCAGAGTCCCCAAGAAAAAAAATTTTGGGCTGACAAATCATAACAGACTGCAAAAGAAAACTGAAGCAAGCTTTTAAAGCACAAGTTGTGAGCTCATGCAGTCCCTAAATAGCTTAACAATAAGTCATTTTGGGCTATCTGGCTTCATTTCCTGGTGCTGGAAGTTGAGATTGGAAGGGGAAGAACTGCATATTCCTTTACTGGGCACGGACACTCAATGCTATATTTCTCTCAGAGCACGGCTACGCAATTCAACACAATTCAAAACTGCACTGTGAGTTGCACTGCCAAGTCCAGCTCCAGAGCAGGAGACTGCCAAATAAAATACAGTGAAAGAGTCAGCATTCCTTTGTAAATGGATGTACTTGATATGTGGAGGACTAAGCGTCCATGTGACTGTTTTAGTGCTGAGCAAAGTCTGGCAGCGTGGATGAAAATATTGTTTGCATTTCAATTTGCCCTTTCTAAATGTAGTAGTATTTCTAGTGATGTTAGTTTTGATGTGCAGCACTACTTCACTCAACAACAGATTTGCAAGAAGCAGGAATGAGAAAGCAGAACATTACTTTAAATGTCACAAGAAAATGAAAATAAAATCTGTGTCTGCAAGGATAATTGGGCAAAGACATTCAGGGAACCTCTCACAAGGAGATGAAGGAGGGCAGAGCCCAGTGTATCTTGTTATGACAATAATGCCTCCCAGCTTTTCCAGGCATCCCACAAGAGCCAGGCAGATCAGGATAAAGCCACCAGACTGCCTGGCCATGATAACCATGATAACTGCTGCCTTGGGGATGCCACCGCAACCCATCAGCCCCCCTCAGATGGCTGGGTGTGCACCGGGATGCCACCCACACAACAGCATTATCAGTCCTGCAAAACAGAATGGGCAGAGTCAGCCTCATTACCTTGTATATACACTTGTGTAAGTCGCTAAGAACTCCCTCCTCCTCCTCCTCGTCCTCCTTCGTGGTCTCCTTTTCCTGAGCAAAGAGCCGCCGCCTGCCCGTCTTCAGTGGGACGTCGACCTCTTTTAACTTGTTGCGGAAGCCATTTTTGTGAACCACGCCATTGATGAGTCCGTTTTTGGGCTCAAACCGGGGCAAGGAATGGAACTTGTAGGCATTCTCTGAATGTCCCTCCAAAGGTCCTTTCCTCTTCTCCAGGATTTCCTTTTCCAGCAAGACCTCCTTCTCCAGTTTCTTGTGCTCCTCGGGGGAGAGGGAGTCGTAGGAGAGCAAGTACTGGCAGTAGGCTTCTTGCAGCTTGGCCAGCCTGTCCTGTGCAGTTTTGGGGATGCGCAACATGTCTGCCAGCTTGTTCCATTTCTTGAGGTCAGTCACTTGCTGCATCCCCCCCATCTCGTTGATCAGCTGGACGAAGCAGGCCAGGTCGAGCTCGCAGCCTCCTGGGGTCCAGAAGTTCCAGGCAGCAGAGGAAGCGAAAGGCAAACACAGGAGTAGATTAGTAAAGCTGTGGGCAGCTCATGCCAAATGTGCTACCAGGCTGGGCACACATGGGACATGACAGGTCCAGTCACCTGGGCACAGGAGCAGAATTGTCCCACTCTTGTACGCACGCCTCCTGCTAAAGAGAGGCACACACCACTGTTTTGCCAGCTTAATTCATTCACAGGCTGTATTTTGCTACTTGCAACAACCTTCCCTATGATTCAATTTGCTCTCCTCCTCCAGTTTCATTCCCTTCCCTTCTCAGAACACCCCAAGCTATCTCCTTGACACACATCTGTCCCTTCATCATTACCCCGTGGCTGGGGAGATGAGAGCTGCCCAGCTCTGTTAAAGCCCACACACCCTCACCCACCACCAGTCCCATAACTGGGTCATACCAGGAACAAACAAAACCAGTGTCAAGCTGGAGTACTGGCCATCGGAAAGACAAATACCTATCCTTTCTGGAGGTGAACTATCAATTATCTAATATCTTTAAAACACCTTGAATGAAGTTAGTATTTAAAAAGAGCACAGTAATATTATTCATTTCACTACAGGTAATAAAATCCACATAAAAACCAAAGGGAGGCAGTGGATTGTTTGGGGTTGAAGCCTGCAACTGCATAAAAAGTTTCAGACATATTATTCCTCCAGTCTGAGGCCATCCATATTTTATACTCCATTCCACTTTTATATGTTTTAAGATGACTAGCACATGTCACACTCCAGTAAAAAAAAAAAAAAAAACCACAAAAACACCCAAAACCCCAAAAAACCCCAAACAAACAACAACAACCAAAAAACCCCAAAACAAAAACAAAACAAAACAAAAAAACAGAAAAAAACAGGATTATATGAACAGCAGCATAAAAAGCAGCCAAATGGAGGAGGAACAATAAAAGAAACATCATAAATGCTCTCAAAGCACAGAAATAAATCATCAGTCGAAAGTGTGAAGAAATGGCCCAAAGACCACCTACAATTCAACAGGGTGCTGTTCAAGGAGAAGAGAGAATTAATACAAAACCAGCATCAATATCTCTGCCGCCACACAGTCTCTCCTTTGCCTTTTTCTTGGAGACAAGTAAAGAACCATTATGCCATAGCCATTTCAGAGCACTCAGAAATGCTATTGCAAAAGAGGAGGGCAAGAAGCAGCATTACGGTAAATATTTACTGTAGGATGCACAGCTACATCATCTTAAGTCATATCATCTTTCCTGCTAGCACAAGCTCTATTACTTTTTTCAAACTACCCTGTGCTGCATGTCAGAGGCTTCACTGCTGATTCCAGTTTTCCTTCTTCCCTCTGCTTTCCCCTTTTCCACCACTTGTGCCAATCCAGTGAGGAGGGAGGCTCAGCAGTGTAAACCTGTGTGCAACATTTTGAGACAATGGCTGCGACCGAGGCAGAGCAGCACCAGAGGCTGATCGCATTTATCTGCCCACACAGCACTGGGCAAAGGAGTTTGCCTGCAAGCAAAACCAAGGATAAAGCTTTGAGTAGCATAGGATAAGGGTGGAGGAAGCACCATGAAGCAGCAGATTTTTCCTATTTAGTACATTTTAGGAGTGGGGCAGGGGAGATTTTAAAAAGGTCTTGAAGCTGAGAAAAAGTAAATGCCTTTGGGGAAAAAAAACAAAACTAGTTTGGAAAATTTTCCTTCTCTCCTTCTTTCATCTTTAATCTTCCATACATAAAATGATATAAACATAACTTTCAAGATGCCTTCTGTTACTTTTTTGGTCAGTGGTTTCTACATGCAGGTCACAAATAAGCTGAAGGTATAACTCAAGATGGCTCTCTATGCCAAAAGATTCAGCAATCTACATAAAGCTGGGTAACGTATCCCTAACTTGGAAAGAAGTATGGCCCAAATTTACCATTATATGTGTTCTCTAGTGGGACAAACAGCACACACCCAGTTTAAGGTCCTAGTTTCAGCACTGTTGAAAATTCAATTTTCTCCCACATCATGGAATGATCACTCATAAACACTCCGCAATATTAGAGCTCGAGTGGCACTTCATTCAACCACAGCCTACAGCTAAGGTTTGCAAAATGTTCTCAATTATAATTCCATTTCACAAAGTCGTAACTTTTGGAAGCATTTATATCTCACACTGATGTTTTCCAGGATCAACCTAAGCTTGCTGCTTAAACTTTCCTTGAAAGACTGAAGGGAAAAAAATCCAACAACAACAAAAACAAAAAAAAGGTGTTCTTTAAAAGTACCTATAGCAAAACGGCTTAAATAGGAGCACATGTATGCATGGGCTATGTATGCATGTCTACTTAAATAAGCATGTATTTATCATCACAGATTATTTTATGTTTCCTGCTAGAACCAACAGATTTTTCCTCTTTGTACACTGATGATCTCCAGCTTTTCTCAATTTTGTTTTTGATTTTAAACACAGGATAGGTAGGCAATTAACTGCAGAAAGGACACACAGGATGCAAATTTGTAAGAGACCACTGTTTGCTCTGGTTATATGGCACCCAGCAGAATAGAATCCTTGCCTATTCATTAGGCTCTTAGGTGCTTAAATAATACAAATAATTAACAGTAATGCCATCTTAATGCCGAGTTAAGGTATTTCATTAAAAAGGTAACATTGTTTCAGGAGCGTTAATCGAGCTGTCTTGCACATTTTCTTCTCTCTCTTGCCAAAGTAAATTTAATTCATTATTCTTTTCTATTAGCATACAACCATTGCATACATTAGGCATACAAAATATTCACTTATTGCTGCTTGAGTGATTTTAATTTTCAGATTTCCTTGAACATTTTTGCACAGCTATTGCAACAAAGTGCTAACCCTTCGTTCCTCCTTCTTAAAATTTTGTTATTTCTCTCCTGTACCCTGCATCAGGTCACCATAAAGTCTGCAATGATTCTGTGTGCTTTTATGCATTTTCCCTCACTTACCATGTGATATAAAATAAGGTTTAAAAAGGAGGAGGCAGGGGGAAGGAAGTGTTGTGAATCGTTTAAACAGAAAAGCATGTCCTTTAATCCAGCCAGTGCTGAGAGCTGCCTCAAGTTGGATAATGCCTCAGAGGCAAAACTCTAGCTTCAAGTTGCAACATGCAACTGTGAGATCTTGACTCAAAACACTTCAAAATCAAAGGGAAGAACTAACAAAAATTAAAAACACAGGTTTCTTACTATGTGGTGGTTGTAAAGGCAGTAGAGATGGAGGTAGCTCACTCAACAGTTCATTTGTATGCTGCTGTTGTCATGTTTTTACAAACTATTGTCAGATTTTTGTCACGTGTCATATGTGACAGCAGACCATAAACCAAGAATTCTGTTAAATAAATGATTCTCACTCAGGCATTAGCCCTGGCAGACACCTGCTGGGAGAAATAATGAAACCTCCATTTTGCAATCAACTACATTTTACTGCCTATTCTTGACACTTAATGGTTGTTAAATGTCAGCAGGTCACTGCAAATTTGTGATTTTAAGTGTCTGAGTACCCAAACACAAGTCAGTTCTGAGATATTTTCTTTCCTCTTTGGTTAAATGTTTTTAAAGGAAGAAGGGGCGGGGGGAAATGTATTAAAGCTTGGCAGCATTGCAACCTGTTAGGAAAACATCTTTGGAAAGGCCTGAAAAATATTCTGAGGCAACCTTTAAAACAAGGCTGTCAATATTCACAGTGGTACTATGTACATAAATGAACAGGAGCAAAAGAAAAAGATTCTGAAATCTGCAGACCTAGGTCCCACACAGCACTTTTTTCCCCTCGGTGAAACAGGGAGGAATATGGCAGTATAAAGTCACCCTGGAAAGCTCTCTGACAACCTACCTGCACCGTGCCTGACCAATGGAAAAAGAGAGAGATCCAGAGTTCTGCAGTGTTAATTGAACAGGGGTTTGGTTAAGCATAAAGGCAAATGGAGCATAAAATACAGACAAGCAGCTTTGGCAAAGGCCAAGGAACCACAGCCCTTACCTATGAGTGGGAGTTCATCCATGGTAATGCCCTGAGATTTGAGGTGCTTCTTGATACAGGCCAGCCGCTGCACGTTGGGTCCCCAGCGCCTGCCTAGCTTGTGTATGTGCTGAATCTGTGTCACAAACCGCATTTCGTCGTTTAGCTTGCACTCAGGTCTCCAGTCTGGAGGAGGAATCACCCTGCACATCCCATACTTCTCTACCTGAGCTCGGACTGACTCAATGTATATCAGTGGGTCATGAAATTCCTTTGTGGAGGGCTTAAGGATGGGAATCTCCCCCAGCATCCCCCACCCAGACTTACTACTGCCCTTTTCGTGCTTTCCCATTGAGTCTTGTGGCTTGTGCAAGGACTCCGCTTGAGAGGTAGAACGATTTTCACAGGAGGCATTTTCAGTTTTGCCATGTGCTTGTTTCCCTGGCATACTTTTTCCAGCAGTGGCTCTTTTCGGCCTATTTCTTTCCAAACTCTTCTCTGGCACTTCCTTTCTAAGGTGTCCATTCAGCAAAGGCTTTTCTACTGCTGCCTTTTTGCTGGCAGCTTCTGCCAAGTTGACGGCCCCTTTCATTCTCTTGGTGGGCGACTGTATTTTGTCAATGTGATTCGTCTCTTCCAGCCTCCTCTTCGAATTGCGCAGCCCCTCCCTTAACTGTCTCCCCACCTCCTTAGTGCATGTCTTTTGGTTCAACTTGCCATTGACTTTTACACCATTAACAGCGGTATTGTTAGACTTGGATGCTCCAAGGGATAGCACCTGTTTGCGGGTTTTTGCATTGCTACTTTCTATTTTCCCTGAGATTGTGTGGTTGACAGGTGAACTGGGTTTGTGGTGATTTAGTTTGGTTTCCTTGACCAGTTCTTTCTTGGCTTTGGTGTATGTGACAGTTCCCTTTGTCACTGTTGCAGTGTACTTCACAGTTTTGGACGGTGAAGGTCTGACTTCTCTCATCTTTTTGGCACTGGCTGCATTTGCACTCGGAGATGACATTCGAGTGACCCCGTTGACTTTAGAAACCTGAAATGCCAGCAGTGTTGCAGGAAGGGCAGAAGGAGGGAAACAGAAAACAGAAAAGTAAATTAATAATGCGACCACTCAGTCCCAAAGCCCCATTTGCTGGACGACCATATTTTGCAGTCCTGACTCCTGGACCCGTCATACAATCTTCATATAATGGATGGCACATAGGCAAGAGAGGGGATTAGGCATTTATAATAATTTTAAAAACCCCAGAAATTTGGAGGTTTTTTTTTAAATTACCAGAAAGCACCCAGAAAGCCCCCAATCTTGCTTTCAGAGGGTACAAAGTCTCAGGCACTAGAAAGGGTCGGGTCTCTTGTTTGCACTATCCCCTTCCTTGTCTACCAGAAAATTGTTCTGGTATTACAAAACACAGATAGCCTGATTTACAAACTAATACCTTCATTACCTCTTTTTCTGGCCCTCAAGACAATCTCTCTCTCTCTTTCTCCCACCTAACTTCCTTTAAGTGCACGCATATTTCACTACTTCTTAGCAGAAAAAGTAGGCAGCATACATTACCTACTCTAACTGGAATCTGCACATTTTGCAAAAAACACACACTGAGATTCAAATCAATTTACCATCTATCCATGCACACATACAAAAAGAGATGTGGAACACATTATGCACCCAACAGATCAGCATGGCCATGAAGGATCCAGTCTGTCATACATATTAAATCTTGAGCAGCATGTTGTTGCTGAAGTCAATAATTTGAAATAAAAAAATGTATACAGTAGTCCAATGGTTTGTTGTTTTTCTGGTTTTTTTTTTTAAAGTTTGGTATCTGGGCAGCTTTGCTGACACATATTCTATTAGATCATATTGTGTCAATGCAGCTTAGAATTGCTGGACTCTGCTGCTTTCTGTTAGACATTTAAACCCAGTTATGAGACTAGAATTTGTATTTTAACTACAAGATGTGTTAAGAACCAAAAGCAATCCTCACCTACAAAAGGAAAAGCTAAACCCCACTATTAAAAAAATGAAGTTCAAGTTCAAACCTCAAACAAATTTCAGCATTTACACAACTTTAAACATTGACTTTTCACCTCCTTAAATGACTGTGAGCACAGAAAAACACATCCAAAAGTCAGGAACATTGATAAAAGTGTTCAAAGTGAAAGCATACATTACAACCACCCCTTATCAGCACTCAGATGAGTAACACCATTTCCTGCAGAGTTGTAATACTTTCTCCAGTGGGATTTCTAAATCCTTGCCAAATCAGTAAGCACGGCAGCTTTTCTCAAATAAATGCAAGAACTGCAGTCACTTATATAATAGCGATGATATAAAATGGGGATCAAATAGAGACTGAAAATACTGTGCTATGGTCTTGCATGAAGTGACTTGTGGAAGAGCAACTGGTACCTGGAGATTCTGCATACACAGACCTACATGTGTGTGTTTGTGTGTGTGTTTATGTACATTTTCTTCTCTGTGCTCCAGAAGCTGAAGCAGGAGTAATGCCCTTTTAAAAACCATCCATATTCTTGTCCTTCCTGTGCTTGCAAGGTAGAAACACTTAAGGAAAATCCAGTTAACTGATGACATGAGTTTTTACCTTGAGCTTTTCAAAGATGTATGAGGTATCATCTGGAAAGCAAACACTTACAAACAGAAATGCATTTACCTGATTCCCTTGAAATCTAAGCAGTACTCTGTATTTGAGGTCTAGGTTTGACTTTTACAGCACTTTTTCATGCTGCAGAACAGACATGGCTAGAGAGCTGCTGAGACATTGCCTCTTGCCTGCAGCAGTCACAACAAGCACTGAACATCCCTGGCTTTATAAATAGCCAGGAACATTGATTACAGATTTCATCTAGGCTAATAGAGAAGAATTGATTGAGAACTGGAAGGGGAAGGTAATCCAGGTGACAGTGATCATGAAATGGGTTTCCATTTCTAAGATGTAACAACAGTAGAGAAAGGACAATAGACTCAAAAACACCACAAAACAAAACAAAAAACCCCAAAAACGGGGAGGGGAGGGGA
>VZRN01000714.1:1022227-1116034 GCA_013397935.1 Dasyornis broadbenti
GAGGAGGAGGAGGAGGAGGAGAGGAGAGGAGGAGGAGGAGAGGAGAGATGAGACAAGAGACAAGAGCCCACCTGAAAACCCAAACCAAAGCAATTTCCACTCAGAGGAAAGGCACAAAGCACAGGCCACTATGCCTGTTCACAAAGTTCTCTAATGACTGGAAAATTAGAAAATAATTACAGTAAAAAGTGGGAACACAATTATGTGCCTAAGGGTAACTATATAGGAAAAGAAAAAGCACACATTAAAATCAGAAAGGCCAAGGAGCTAAAGAAACTTCAGTTAATAAGAGACTAAAACAGAAAAAAAAATATATAAATACTTTTAAAATACAAGATGATAAAGAGTGGAAGAGATAAGCACCACACAAGGAAAGATAACAAACAGTCTGACTTAAGTGTTCCTGCTTCCTTGGCATTAACCTTCACCAGAAGTGCCACTGACTGAACACTTATCAGGTTTAGAACATAATCCATTTCAGCAAAAAGGCTAGGAAAGCAACCACAGTAAGCTAGGAGGTACCTGGATGACTTAGGGCATTGCTCCTGGAAATAAGCTGGGTGCAGACAGAGAGTCTACCTAATTTCAAATCCTAAAATAATTTTGGAATAAATCATCAAACAGTCAATTTGCAAACACACAAATGAAAATACAATAATGTCAAAAACAAAACAATAAAATCTATCCACAGTTTTGCCAAAATACCAAATCAAGCAAATTTAATCATCTTCTGACAGACACCTGAGCAGGTAAAGAAGCACCTCTGCTTCAGCAGGATTCCAGTCATTGTCCCATGGGACATTCCATCAAGTAAACTCCTGAGAAACATCCCAGACATAATTACTGTGAAGTGGCTTCACAAGGGACTAAATAAAGTCATCCTCAAGAAAAGTTTTCATTGTTATAGTTCACTATTGTCCTGGGAGGGCATTTCATGTGTCTTTCTGCAGGGACTTGGTTTAGCTTTTCTTCTACCAAATATTTTCATTATTGTAAAATCTGACTGTGAAACACACTTGGAAGGGGCTGTAATCACTCAAAGGACAAGATCAAAATCAAAGGCAATCTTGAAGAACCCATTTCAGAACACGTCTACAGTAAGAAGTAGTGCTATTTTTAGGAAGCACAAATCATATACATATAGGGAAAGAAAAACATTTGGGGATCCCAGTGAGCTGCAGAATTCAATAACAGTCTTCTGATGCATAAGGAGCTCCTCTGAAAAGAGACAGTAAATGTTCTTTCCATGTTCACTGGGAAAAGTGGGAGAAAAAATTCCCTTTAAATGTCTACAATGATCTAAGGCACAACTAGGATAACTCACTCATTAGTAGAAATGGAAAACACTGGAAGAAGCTGTCAATGGACATTGTGGAATCTCCTCTACAGGAGGTTTTCAGAAGGTTTCAGGAGGCTATAGCTGTATTACTGTGCTGTCAGGTATAATCAAGAGAAAACCTCAGTGCGAGCAGTCAGGCTGCATGGATGCACCTTGTCACTCCAGCCTGCCTATGATTTTTTCTGAGGAAGTTGTGACCAGAAGTCTGAAGGGCCACCCGGGGCACTTCTTTAGCAAGGGGAGGTAACACAGGGGCTGAGAACAAAACACAGAAAAGTGCTTGGGGAAAAAGGCAATCTCCTCACAGCTTCTATTCAAATGACAACATCAACAGCACCATCAGCTTTAAGACAGAACTTCCAATCCTAGATGGTAAGCATAGTGTTTTGAATTTTTATTCAAACTCATCATGGAGTCCAACCATTAACACTGCACTGCCAAGTCCACCAGTAAATCGTGTCCATAAATGCCACACCAATAGGCCTTTTAAATACCTTCAGGGATGGTGACTCAACCACTTCCCTGGGCAGCCCCTTCCAATACCTGACTCCCCCCTTTTCAGCAAAGAATTTTTTTCTAATACCCAATCTAAACCTACCCTGGTACAAATTGAGGATATTTTCTCTGGTCCTGTTACTCGTTACCTGGAGGAAGAGGCTGATCTCCACCTGGCTACACCCTCCTTTCAGGCAGTTGTAGAGAGTGGGCAAGGTCCCCTCTGAGCCTCCTTTTCTTTAGGCTAAACAACTCCAGGTCCGTCAGCCATTCCTCATCAGACTCGTGCTGCGGACCCTTCCCCAGCTTCATTGCTCCTCTCTGGACATGCTCCAGCACCTCAGTGTCTTTCTTGTGGTGAGGGGCCCAAAACTGAACACAGGATTGGAGGTGTGGACTCACCAGTGCTGAGTACAGGGGGACAATCACTGCCCTGGTCCTGCTGTCCACACTACTGCTGATCCAGGCCAGGATGCCATTGGCCTTTTGCCCACTGGGCACATGCTGGCTCTTGTTCAGCCACTGTTGACCAGCAAGCCCAGGTCCTTTTCTGCTGGGCAGCTTTCCTGCCTCTCCAGATCCCTCTGTAGAGCCATTCTACCCTCAGCAGATCAATGCTCCTGCTCAGCTTGATGTCATCTGTGAATTGTCTGAGGGTGTCCTCAATCCCCTTGTCCAAGTCATCAATAAAGATTTTAAACAGGATTGGCCCCAATGCTGAGCCCTGGGGAACACCATGGCTGACCAGCTGCCAATTGGATGTAACTCCATTCACCGCCACTCTCTGGGTCCAGCCATATAACCAGATTTTTTACCCAGCAAACAGTGCACCCATCGAAGCCATGAGTAGCCAGTTTCTCCAGGAGAATTCTGTGGGAGATGGTGTCAAAGGCTTTACTGGAGTCCAGGCGGACAACATCCACAGCCTTTCATTCATCCACTAGGTGTGTCATCTCACAGTAATAAAGTGATTGACATTAGCCTTACATGATCCAAAGTCATGAGCCAAAGGTGAAACTAGGGATAGGAATAATCTTATCTTTGCTTTTCAGCTATGTTCACAGTTTTGCTGACATAAAGACAACTCTTTTCTCTCCTTTATTGAACACTTGCCCTGCAGTAAAACATGGTATGATCGATTTTAAGTTTTGCTGTCTTTATAAGACAAATGGGACCAGCACAGTCTTGCAGCAATTGGTTTGTTAGAGTTGGACAGGTCTACATACACACCTCTGCATAGCACCTAGGATTCAGGCTCCAAAAACAAACACAAAAAATAAACAACCTGCTAGAGAGCAACCACACCGATAAGAGCAACATTAGCGATACTGACAATGGTTTTGGTCCCAAACCAATCCAAGTTATGCAACTGATCTTGAACTCATTCATAAAAATAGTTTGTGTTGATAAGAGTTGTGCAGAGGTAAATTACCATATTAGGCCAAGAGAGGGCCCCATTGAACTACATTTCCTTCGCTCACAACCCTTTAAAGTGGGAAGAATTTGGAAGATGGCAAAGGAGCATGCGAAAGAAGTAAGGAACCTGTAATAAGTGCAAGGGCACACCAGAAGAAGGAAGACAGAAAACCAGAAAGAGATTAAAAAAGGAAAATCTCTGGTAATTTCTAGTGTTCTGCCTTTATTTTCTCTAAGACTTAACAAAACAAAAGCACACACAAATATGCCATGCAAATGCAGTGATCAAGGAGCAAAAATATAGTGGAAGGAGGAGGAACATGTAGCTGGCACCCTGGGAAAACAAATCTCTTTTTGGAAAATACTGAAAAAGTCAAAGACTCAGGATAACAGGAGGAAATCGACCAATGTGTCATAACTGGTAAGTCTAAGGACAAAGCTAAGTCTTTCTGTCAGGCAAAATGTATAATCTGCCTTTAATCAGTCAAAGCCACATTTTCATTAAAATTGGTAAGGAAGTACTTATGCTACTGTGGGTTGCAGAAGAAAATTTAGTTACCTAACTCTTCTATGGGAAAGAAAAGGAAAAGTCACATCATCTTGACTTAAACCTCCCATTATTTTCTGATGCCTGGGGACCACACTTGGTGAGGTGCCCATGTGGTGTGACTGCTGGTTGTACTGCATCGCTTTTTCATTGTCACACAATTGAAAACATTTAATACTCTATGAAGTAAAACTACGTGGGACTGTGGACAAAATTGTTCTACTCTTGTATTTTTTCTTTCAGAACTATCTTCAGAAGTGACAGCAGTTGACTTTCACAATAGTTTGAACCAATCAAACTGAGATGATACAACTTTAAAGCATTTCACATAAGTGTTCCAGTAAGTTAAATGCATTAAGAAGTGCATCCTTACGTTTTGGGAAACTTGTTCAACACTTGTTCAAGAGCTCTTAACAGAGCATGTCACACCAAGGACCACAGGATGCTGGTAATCATAAATAATAAATCAAAAAGTATGCAAAAAAAGGTAGACATTCACATTGATGCCTAGATAAGGGCAAATAGCCATTGTGAAATAAACAACTGAAGTCTTAGAGGGGTACAGACAAATTAACTGTAAACAGCCTTTAGGATTTCAAAATTGATTTAGAAGGTGATACAAATCCAGTGGAGACATTTCAGGAGAACTTAAACCACCACTGAAACACAGAGCATTGAAAATTCCCTCAGCAAGAGTATCACTACTTTTCTTTTTGTCATTTTTAATTTCCAAGCCTGTGACTAAGAGGTGCCATTTAAAGGCTTTGACAGCCCCCTACAAGATGGCAATTCCAGCCCCACTGAAGACCAGGTCAGCCTACTTAGAAGAAAAACCTTTAGATGTCAGCAAGTAAAGTTGCCTCTAATTAGTCTGTTGAGAATTAATCACTGCAAAATAACCAATCAACCAAAAACAACCCCACAAAAATGCAACCAAGCCAACATCCCCACCCCCACGCCCCAAAAAATACCCCAGAAATAAAAAAAAAACAAAACCCCCAAAAGGCCTAAGTGCAGCAAGCTTTCTGTACTGCACTGCCCTGGTGCAGGTACTCTGCTAACCCTGCCCCAGCCTGATTAAGGACAGTCACAAGCACCGAAAGACTGGTCTGCTAAGCTTTCACACCCAAATTCAATTTGGGTTGAAACAAATCTCTTGCTGAATTTTTTTGCTAGCTTTCAACCAAGTAACACAGAACTCTAAAAATTTCTCCCACCAGGTACCTCCACTGTGAAGGAGGCAATATTCTGGAGCATCTTCTTTGTGCATCAGGAGAAACATTTTCCTCAGAGTTCAAGGTTTGTGCTGCCCACGTGAAACCTAGGCACGTGAGTGCAATGTCAGGCTCTCCACAGAACCAGCGAGCTCCCGAGATAAGCCATGCAGACCAGCTCCTTCCATGTGCTGCCAGCCTTGGCACTGTCAGCACGGAGTGCCAGTCAGAAAAGTTGCATAAATAGCAATGTGAACTTTACTCTTTCATATGTATATACTAGATAATAAAAAGAGAGGATTGTAAAGCACACTTTATCATACTGACTTCCCACATATATATACTTTTCTTTCTCCTTCCTTCACTGAAAATTAACTCCCTGCTGCTCCAGAGCATGCTTTTAAGGATTGCTACGCTCAATCTACAACAAGCAGTGGAAAAGGAAGCTTAGAACCTTAAAAGCCTGTGTTTCCCATGTGTCCACAGTAGAGTACAACTCATTACCTGTTTCCTTAAGTCCTGAGCCGATCTATGAAGAGTGTGGTGGTTGTTAGCCGTGAGCCCTTTCGTAGAGGAGCCAGTGTTTGTAGTAGGATGGTGATTAGCAGCAGCCTGGTCTTTTCGACTCTCAGCCTTATGTTCGCTGTTCCTCTCCTTCCCTGGGGTGGCCTCTTTGCTTTTGTGTTTTTGAGCAGGTTCTTTCTCCTTCGATGATTTGCTGGACCCATTGAAAACTGAGAAGAGAGAAAATCAGGTTATTAAGGGGGAAAAAAAAAAAAGAAAAAGTATGCAAGACCAAACACTTCATTCAAAACATCACAATTTTCTCTGCTCTCAGTGTTGGATATTTAGTGAATGCCTACTTACATCTAAAGTTAAATCAATATAGAAACAGAAGCACTATTTTGCATATTTCTTTATATGAACAGATTTACTAAAGTATTTCCTCTGCTTGTTAGCACACATTATCTTCAATATCCAAATTAAAACATACAAGGTATATTACTGCTTTGACTGACCTAAATTTAGAATTATGAATTTGATTTTTATTTATGACAGTTTTAATTATCTTTTTTTGCTCTTGCAGTGAGGGAATTCTAAACACAACTTAAACAGAAAAAAAGGCTTGTTTTTATACCAATGTAGAAGAAAGGAAATGTTCCATGAAAAAGCGTGTTTTGTTTTCATCAATACCCAAACTGCTGAATCAAACTGACAGCAGTTTGCCTATAGCAGACAAGCTGCAAATAGAAAAAGGTACTTCTGCAAAGAAAGGAAAATACTAAAACCATTTTGGAACATGTGACATGAATTAATGCTGGGACCTATGCTGAGCACCATAGTCTTTTAATGAAGTGAAGGAATAAGAAAGCATTGAACAGAAACCTTTATTTTTTGTACAATAAATATTATGCGAATGTATACAAGCCAGTTTTGTTCCTGTCTCTCTGCTGAATGTATTTAAGAATAGTCACTGCTCTTCTGTCGTCAGGGAACATGAAAAGCTGAAGCTAAAACAAAAACAAAAACAAACAAACCAAAACAAAATAAAAAAAATCACATCACATTTCTCTGTTTGTTAATCAAAATGTGCTGAATTTATATCAGCAATGCCCCCTGTTCAGTGGAGCACTTGACAGAGGTCCACAAGGCTTGTGATCCTACATCCACAATGGCAAGTGCCCTCTTGCCTTTAACTCGTGATTTCTACCTGTCTTTTTTTGACATGGTTTAGGAAAGGATGTAAACAAGAAACTCTGCAAATACTTAATAGCACAATTATTTGAAAATCTTATTTATTACACACAACATACACCATCTGTTTGGGAATAGTAACTAATTGCATTAAGTTACTGTTTTCTTGTGACATGAAAGCCTTCTTTTGTCATTAAAGGTGACATTCCTACAACACACACCTTATCTAAGTTGTGAAGCTTAGCTCTCTCTACAGATGTCCTGCAGTATCACGGTAGGTGCAGCAGTAAAAGTACTAGTAAAAACCCAACAATCCTGCTGGACAGAAGAGGGGCAGCTAAGCTGCTTTTGAGTAGACCCTACCTCCAAACCTTCCCAAGTAGCTATCCAGCTTTCCACAGCACCTCCAACAGCTGGAACTCCAGCAAACCATTGATGAGTTTGATATTCAAGTCATTTACCATATTCAGTCAGTCCTAAGTGTTAAAGCAGATTATGTAAAAAAGGAAAAACTGCAATTGCTTTTCCTTCTCTCTTCCTTCCCCCTTGCATAAATGGAATAAGAAGGAGAGAAAAGCTGTCAGCAGTGGGGTCACCACAAATTTCCCCATGGTTCTGTCACTCCTGAGCTCAGGAGCAACTGGTGCTGCCCCAGCCAGCCAAGGATTTCTCCGTGATTTCAACAAAAACCACGTAACCCCTTTGTGTCTCATTTCCAGTGATAGAACTGATAATAATTGCCAACCCCTCTAAGGAAGTTCATGACAATACATTTATCCTCCGTTGTAAGGAGTTCTCACATCAGATGGAAGGCACTACAGATGCACAAAGCATGACTATTTATTTTTAATAAGACATAGTACAAACAACCAATGGCAGCTTTGTTAATATGTATTTTATCATTGCAAGTGATATCTTCCTTTGAAGGGAACAAATTGTATATACCAATCTGCTCCTACGGAAACATTCAACTCAGAGAGATTAATTTTCTGTAATCAGTTGCCACTTTAAAAACTGAAGATTACTAAAACAGAAAACACAGCCAAAAAGCCAAATTGTGCACTTCTCTGGTTCACCAAAAAAAAAAAAAAAAAAGCAAACATGAGACAAGGTATATTTTATATGCAACAGCTCATTAAATTTAAGTGTCGTGGGAACCCTGCCAGTTCTACCCTCTGAGTAATTATCTTTTGTCTTAATTTGTAAGATTCTTGAAAGGGGGAAGAGAGAAACAGGAGAAAAAAAAATGTTCAGTCTCACAGGAAAAGCTTAAAAAGCCTAAAGTCTGAAAACACAACAAAGGGAGATGTAGATGCAAAACAGTTTTTGCTATGCTGTCTCTAGTTAAACAGTAGATGGTATCAGTTTCTATAAAAATCAGTATTTCTTTCTTCCAACACCTAGATTACTGTTATATCCAGCTACATAGGTATGAAACCTTTCTGCAAAAGTAAGTTCTGAAAAAATCACAAACATATTATGGGAACAACTATCAAAATGTTGACTTGATTAATTACAAAATGCTATCACAAACCAAGCATTTAAGGCGGGAAAAAAATCCCCAAGACTATGATTTTCCTCCCATATGACTAAAAAGGTTGAAGAAAGGTATTCAGGCAATAAATAAGTTATTTAGTACAATACAGGATTAAACTCTGACCCCAACAGCTAGTAAGACAGTTCAATGAAAAAATTAATCACCAAAAAAGCCCCCCCAATTAATCACTAAACTGCCCCCCCAAAATCTCATTGTTGAAGAGTAACTGATAGTGAGTCAGCAATATCCACTTCTCAAAGGAAAGAAAACAATAACCCCCCACAACTCTGTATTAAATATTACTGAGACCAAATCTGATTAAACAATGAAACGATTACTAATTCTTTTGTGTCTTCTTATGTAGCAAATTGCATTCTCCTTCTTGCCTGCCAGCTCTTAAACACTTCTGATACAATCAGAAAATCAGAAAAGGTGCACATTGTGCTTTACTAACCCCAGACAGATGTGTTCCAGCACAATCTCCCATGTTAGAGGTAAGTCTGACATGCCAATATCCAGTGTTCTGTTCCCAGTCATTTTATTTCCTTGCTAAAGAGTAGTCAATAAAGGTTTCATCCTTGAAGCAATAATTTCATTTAAAAATAGAAAGACAAAAACCAAGTCCAACCTACACTAGAGGTGAAACTTGCATTTCTGAAGCAGAAATCAGAAGTAGTCTTGAATTATGATTATTTTATGCTACCTTAACGAACTCTGTATTTCCAGAACAGCTTTTAATTAAAGGTAAGAAGCGCTACTAACAAATAATTAAAAGTGTAAGTAAATTATCAGTGTTCAGACACTCCAGATGGAATAAATGGATATCCTTCTACCCGTATCCATCTGAATGTTTTTTCACAAAATGCTATGTCCTCCAAAGCTATTATTATTAAACTGAAACAATAAGAGTCCCACGGTGAAATACTTGTGGGTCTTTTGGTTAGCAGTGATGATCAAATGCAAAGAAACTGAACCACTACATTCAAAACTCACATGCACTGGGGGTTTTTAAAGCACTGATATAATTTATGGCAGCAGAGCAAAACCTTATGGCAGGCATGATCCCCGTGGATGCATCACAGTGCTCTCGCATCAGGAGACCTAGACCCCAGGCACCAGTATTCACCCAGGATCCCATACAGGGACTTTGGGATATCTCATTTGAAACTCTGGTAAAGAATCGCTACACAAACCGATGCAAACTGCGCAAATTGTGCATGTATTAGGTGCACCTATAATAATGTCTAAAAAAATTTTTTGTCAAGTAAAGCGACAGATCTGCTTAATTACTACAGATTAAGCACTTACTACAGGAACCAACAATGTAGAAGGCGATAAACATAATGTGTTTTCAGCAATTTTCAGAAGTATTCCTACAAACTAATTTGCACACAAACATTTCACAGGATACAGCCAGCCATTCAGAAGCTAATTTATAATATGTACAATAATCAGGCTTTCCCTGTGTAAACAGCAGAATTACTGGACTGCGTTTAGCCAGCTACTGACTCCATGGGCAAAGCTTTGTTTCCCAAGCCCTCCTGGAGATTATTCCTGCCCCTGATATGCTTTATACCTGAGTTAACTGGGGAGGTTTAATAGGGACTGCAGAGTACTGAACCCTTTTGCTGTGTGCCAGTGTCTGGGAGATGAAGGCAGGGACCATACACATACACATGTGCTGCATGTTGCAGAGCTTGTACTGCATAAAGCAAGTGATTGCGCATTCATAAAACCATCCAAAAAAAAAAGAGGAGAGATAGAAGTGAAAGGGAGAAGTTTTGTTTTTAGAAGGAGAAAAGGGAACGTTGCCAATATTGTGAACCCGAGCCAGCTGTTCCAATGCAAACCTCATGTTGTTACATAGATCATGTTTGGGAAGAGATGTAGTATTAATCAACTTTCTGGCACGCAGTATCCGTTGCTGTACAAAAACATTCTTGCTCTGGCTTTAATTCAGTTCTAAGTCACTGTGAAAACATTTATGTGGCTCTCAAACTGCGTTAAAGGACCCAGGCAATAATTCTTTTCCCCTCCCAGAGGAACTAAAACAACCTTCTACTTCCATAAAACACAATATTTTAATACTGCCAATTGTTTTCCTTAAATGCTGAGTATGTTCTGACTTCCATAAATCATTTCCAGAGATAGGCGCTATCTTCTGAGCCCCACAACACGCTCTGCCTACTCAGAGTCAGGAGCAAAGGTGTACTTCAGAAGAAAAGGCCGACACCACATCATACGAAAATGTGTGGTACTGCTGTTTCCACACTTCTCCAGCCCTAACGCAATATCACTCAATTTCTCTGTGGACAACAGCACACAAAAATTTCCATAGCTGCATGCTAACAGAAGTCAAACAGGAGAGCCATGGCAGAGAGGCAACACTGAATTCCTTTTTGACATCATCAATAACACAGCTCAAACCCTGCGTGCACAGGAATCAATTGGGCCACCGGGAGAAGCGTTATTGGTATGAGACACTGCGCCACCGTTTGCAAAAATTCAATATCAAGTGTCTCGTCTCAGCGCAAATTCATTACTCTCACCTAACCGCTACGACACAAACAACATCACAAGGGTCACTCACTAAGCAGCAAGTCCATACAAGAAGTGTCTGTCTGTTATCACGAGTCTCGCACCAGGATAACGACTCAATTTTTTTTGAGCAACTTCCAGCTCCCCTATTCTTCTCCACAGGTCATACATCTAGCTACTGAAAATCCACAAATCCCCAAATGTGTTGTGTCTGATTTGCATATTTAAATATGCAAATTACAGCAAAACGGGTAATTTTCGTGTTACATATTTTTGCAGAAAAATTAAATGTGCAAAAATGTTTATTGCAACAATTACTGGTTCCATGGTCTTTCAACAAAAGGCTGTAAATCATCAAAATAATTGCCTACCCATTAACTATTGTAGCACTCTGCCTGAAATTCTCTCATTCTGCAAAAAATACTTTTCTTCTAAATGTTTACCTCTTCAGGATTAGTTTCACTAAAAACGATGCACAAGCCTAAGACTCTGTCTCATGTATCTACCCACAAATAATAAATTTATTTAAAATCAAAACTAAATAAAGAACTGTATCCATAAATTAGAATTTTCTTCCGACTCACTCAAATAGCAATGTATGTAAAAGATGTGCCATTCAAGCCCAAGATATACAAAGGCTCCATTGAACTATGCCCTGAAATAAGAAAAAAGCTATCTACCATCTTTTCCTGCATCATCTTTGTACTACTACACATGTAAGGAAATTACTCTGCTAAATTATCCATTGCAAATTGAGAAGCAAAACGTTCTTCTGTGTTTCTGGTAAGCGAGTAAGACAGCACTGACACAGAGTATAGTATTTTTCTAGCAATGCTTGCTTACTATGCACTACTGCCAGATCTATTTTGAAATTTGAGCCCCAAGAGATAAAAAAAAAGAAGCATCTATACAATTTTCTCCCCTGCTCATTTCAGGCAAAAGGCATGCAGAGCAGTTTTTATCTCATCGTGTTAACAAAACACAGCAGGAACCAGTAACCATTTCTGACCCTGTAGGTTTGTGCCAGCTAAGGTCACCAGACTCGCCCTTCATGAAAAGGTCTGGTTACAAACAACGACCGCTAATTCTGTTTTCCTAAAAGTAAATTAGAACTTAATTGTCTGTCTCTGGCATCCAGAGACAAACAGGACACTCCCAGGTATGCTGGCCCAGATATGCAATCCCCTCCACCTTTGAGCTCCTGTGCTGCTGTGAGAAATGCCTAATTGTCCAATCATTCTTCCTGAGAAAATTAGCCAACCATTATGAGAGGAACTGTAGCCTGCTGCATGCACTGTCAAAGTTGTCTACACAACTGTATCTGTGTATACTGCTCCTCCTGAGGCACTTTTCCAGCCCACAAGCCCTTTCATGTAGAGTAATGCCTATCCTCCTTTGCTCCTGAGATGGGACTGATAACCCAAAAACTCCCCAGCTCCATCTTCCAGTTCTCTATCACAGCCTGCCAAGCAAAAACACTTGGCACCTGCAAACATTTTTCTTCAGGAGCCTGCAGAAAAAACCTTCCACTGTGCCACAGAACGAAATCAAACTAGGATTTATTTAGTTGAGAGGAATTCAAAGAATTAGTTTTAAAGGAACAGCAACCTATCCTACCTTCTTACCTACAACTTGGAATTTCCTCTGAGCAGTGGGGAGATGCAATTCAGATCCCATACCTCCCTGGAAAGACTTGCACATTCCCTTTTACACATTCCCATGAATGTGGGGGATAAACACTTGTCCTGCCAAATATGTCACATTGCTCTTTTACATCTGGATGTGTGTGCAGCACATCAGCAGTACTATGGAAGGAGGCTGAAAAGGTACAGGTAACAATTTGATGCTTTAAAGGTATCTGTGTAAGCAGTAAGGTTGGAAGGCGACAAGTCAGTGGAGCTAATTACTTCATCTTGTGCAGCAAGCTATGCCACGTGCTGTACGTGCTTCCCATTCACACTTGGGCATTCTCGATTGAGTTAGCTGTCCAAAAGGTGGCTCAACAGCCTCAGTTATAACAAATAGTTTGGTGTGCAACCTTAATAATGCCCCATATTGGCATCAGAAGAGAATATTGACAAATGACTTCGCCCAGAAAAGTTGTTCTAGCCCCCATTGAGTAGAAGGCAATCATTTGACACTGTCTAATGACATTAATCAAGCTCTGAACCTTTGTTGCTGTATGTCATAGCAAATGCTTAGCATTTGCAGGTCCAAAGTGCTTGACTACACATTGTATATTAAAAACAAAAGACTTTAATTCATTAAAAATAGACTCTCACGCTACATTAAGTTCATTTGCTGCACCCGTCCCTGGTCTGCCTTTGTGTGTGGTCTCATTTAAAACAGACACACATGAACCAGAACCTACTTTATTCACATGAAACAAAAATACTATTGGCTGTCAACCAGCATAACAGACACTGAAGAATGGCAATACCCCTGGGTAAGGAAATTTTAATTAAAAAAAAAAAGAGAAGAAGAAAAAAAGAAATTACAATGATGAAGAAGAAGCAGCTGCCTTCTCTGGGAATTCCTGTTTCTTCACCTTTGTCAAAACATCTCACATTGTCTCCTATGTATTTTATAAAGGTCTTTTGCAGCTCTATTAAAGCAGCAGCTTCATTTACACTCTCTCTGATCTATATTGATAAAGATTATGAAGCCATTACATGGCTCATTATGTTTGCCTTTACTTACCCCCAATTAAGATTTCAGGTGTCTCCCGTTTTGAGCTAATTTCAAAGTGGCTGCCATCTGGGACATTCTCAAGGAACACAATCAGCACCTTTTGCAGTGATATATCACATTTAAAACTCTAAGGGAGTAGTTCTGTTACGTGCAGCCTCATTTTCCATATGTAGAGTTTTGTGCCTGTTGTTTTGGGGGGGTTATTTAGAAATCAATCCTAAGTGCCAAGTTTTGATCTATGCCTGGTAAAGCATTAAAGCTTCTGGTCACAGCTGACAGTTGAAATGCTATTAGGCATAACATCCCCTTGCAATTATCCACAAATCATTCACAAAAAGTGAGTTTTTGAGCTTGGGTGTGCAATAAAAACAGATTCAAATGCAGTCATGAAAAAAAAATTGGCATATGTAACAAAGGCACCCTTTATAGAAAACTCCCTTTTGAAAGGCAGAGATGAGGATCAGTACGGAGAAGTAATTGGGATCTACTAATCTCTTCTTTGGAGCAAGGTAGCATGAAAGAACAAATAGAGCAGACATAGGTCACCTCTCAAAAAGTGCACTGTAAAGAGCCCTTCCTCTCAGTCATCCTACTAAAAGGAGAAGAGCTGAAGGGGCAGTCACCAGAAAGAAAGATTCTCATGGAAAACTAATAGTGAGGAAGGGAACAGAGAACATTTTTGAAACTATGTCAGGCAGAGATGGCACAGTGTTGTTATGATACAAGAGCTCTTGCTGGAGCAAGAGCCACAACACACAGGATGCTGGCAGCGGAGCATTACAGCAGGCTCAAGAAATTTTCAGCACAGCTTTTAAATCTTCCATTTTATGCTAGGTAATGTTGCAATTATGGATTCATTTTTCAAGATGTGACACAAGGACATTGTGACACAATTACTGTGTAATTAATGCAGCTTTTGCTGATTTGCAGAGAAATAACTGACTTGAAAAAGTTTCTTCCATAAAATCTTTTCATCAACAACATGAATGTAGTATCAACCTACTGCAAGTGAGGTCTCAATACCACATCAGAAATTAAGTGTTGCCCCTGACATGCATTTTGATAACACTTATGAATGCTTATATTTAACTTTGATAAAATAAAGTCATTCTAAATTAAACAGTCTCAAAAAAGCCAGAGAGACTGACTGTGTGTCTATACATGTGTGTGTGTGTGTGTGTGTGTGTGTTTGTGTGTATACATATATATAAATACATCTCAAGAGAGTCACAGGATTGTTTAGGTCAGAAAAGACCTTTAAGGTCATTGAATCCAACTATAAACCTAACATAGCCAAGTCCACCACTAAACCATGTCCCTAAGTGCCACATCTACACGACTTGTAAATACCTGCAGGGATAGTGATTCAACTACTTCCCTGGGCAGCCTTGTAAATCCTTTCAGTGAAGAAATTCTTCCTAATACCCAATCTAAACCTTTCCTGGTGTAACTTGAGGCCAATTGCTTGTTACATGGAGAACAGACTGACCCCACTTCAGTATATACATACATATATGTGTGTGTGTACGTGTGAATACATTTCCAGCCCTGCAGTAGTTCTGTCACAGAGAGCTCAGAATATCAGAAGAAACAGATTAACACCCAAGATGCTAACACTAATCTCACTCCACCACTTTTTCACTCAGATCAAGAAGAATGGACAAGAATTGAGCACATTCCGGTCATAAATTTCTTTATTAGGGGGTGCAGGAGAACAGCACTACTTAGGACCTACCTTGCCCATTTGGTACATGTTTATGCGTTTTTCCTTTCCTAGGGGTTGACTGGCATGATGATGAAGCATTGTTTGTGGCTGTTTTTGTGTCCTCCGTGTCCTCCTCCTCCTCTTCTTCGTCCTCATCATCCTGAGAGCTTCCAAAATATACCATGTTGCTGGGCAGGGCTGGAGAACCTGATCATTATAAAGAAATGGTTCATTAGCATCATTACATTCACTTACTGCACTAACCATATTGATCATAACCTACTTTGGTGTCATGCATAGCAAGGGGAGAGTGGGACTCAGAGCTGGAAGGTCACAGTGCATGGCTAACTAGGGGGTTTTTATTTATTAGTTTTTACCAACAGGATACACATGTGCTTGAAAAGCATGGTTCTCCCCCCTTCAAGTACATTCTATTCATACTTCAGACAATCAGTCTTGCTACAAGCCCTAATTAATAGCTCTGTGTATTCAAAAAAGGACTAATGCACATGCTTAAGTTCAAATGCATGCTCAAGTGCCTTGCTGAAGTCTTAACACACAACTAGAAGCTTACAGCTTTTCCAAACAGAAGAAAAAAGAGCAAAAAACCAATCTGCACCACGGTGATATTTTAAAGTTATCATTACAATAAAGCATTAGCATTTAAACTTCATAATGCTTTGCAGACCTCTACAATATTGTATACAGTGTCTTGCAGTATTCTGCAGTAAAAAATAAAGAGAAAAGCCAAGACATTGAGATGCTTATTTGCCTAGTGGATTCCTGGCAAAGGAGAAAAAAAAAGGAAAGGCCTTCTGATTCCCTGTGTGCTCCTCTTGAAGATGTTGCTTCCCACCTCTTGATTACTTCCCACAATGCTCACATGATTTTTAAATGTACAAATACTGCTGACAACTAACAGGCACTTTCTCACGTGCCCAATATCACTTTCTAGCTCAGAAGGAGTCTCCCTGTCCATCCCCTGGAGGGACAGGTGCCCTGGAAGCCTTCTACTTATTCCCAAAGAAAAATTTTTGGTAAAGAAAGGAAAAAATATATAGCCAACACACTTGGATAATAGCTCATCAATTATTTTCCTGCAGCTAAATAAAACAAAAGGGCAAAGAGAACTGGGCTAGAAACCAACACAAGGTAGTGGCTATTTGGCTAGTGCTTCCTTAGGAAGCACTTCTGGCTTCAAGCTCTTCAGAACTGCAATTCTGTGTTTTGTTTTGAGCTGTCGGTGTTGCCATTGCCAACAACTAAATAAAGCTTATTGCATATTTTCTGCTTCCACCAGGTTTGTACAAAATACTCTTAAATACAAGAATTACTTTTTAAAAAATGAATTACCTAAATACAGCACAAAAATTGCAATAGGCTGTTTCTGCAATGAATCATCCTTTCCTAAATATACTGGTTTTGATTGCAATGGAGTTAATTTTCTTCATAGTAGATGGAATGGGGCTATGTTTTGGATTTGTGCTGGAAACAGGGTTCCTAACACTGGGACGTTTTAGCCATTGCTGAGCAGTGCTTGCAGAGTGCCAAGGCATTTTTTGCCCCTCTTTTTCATGCTGCTCTGCCAGCAAACAAGCTGGGGTGCACAAGGAGCTGGGAGGGGACAGAGCCAGAACAACTGGTCAAAGGCGTATTCCAGACCATAGGACACTGTTCTCAGCAATAAGAGCTGGGGGAAGAAGGAGAAAATTGGAGACATTCAGAGTTACAGCATTTGTATTCCCAAGCAACCATTTTATGTGATGGAATCCTGCATCCTGGGGATGGATGAACACCTGCCTGCCAACCGCGAGTAGCGAATGAATTCCACGTTTTGCTTTGCTTGCAGCTTTTGCTTTGCCTATTAAACTGTCTTTATCTCAATCCATGAGTTTTCATACTTTGACGCTTCCAATTCTCTCCTCCATCCCACTGAGGGCTTTCTGCACCCTGAAACAATGTATTATTCCATCCAACCTAGACATAAATGTACGGACACATATGTTTATCCTAGGGGAAAAGGCTTTTGCATGTCACAGTTCTCATGTTTATATAGACTAATGATCAAATTAAGACTGCTGACATACTTCACGGCATGGAAGCTGTAGCAACTTACAGAAACAAAAAACTTTCACATTTTTTATGCAAGCCCAGAACTTTCTGGCACACTCTAAGCAATCAAACATAGAAGGTAAGAGGTGTTGAGAGGCACATTAATTCTTCTGCTCAGGGGGAAGTTTTAAGTCTCAACAGCAACTAACAAGAAGACTTCAAAACAGTTACTCTAGGACAGTGCTGCCTGAAAAATAAATTGGTTTTTTCTTCCATCTAGGTACCCAAGTGTGCACTATGGATTCAGAAATTGGATGCAAGTGCATCAGTTCTTATCAGAATCTGAAGTCTGACACCATCTGACAGCACTGTGCATTGACAAATGATGGCATAAAAGAACCTTACTGTTAAGAACCCTCAAAGTTAAATTCAAACACAGACTGAAATCTCCCTATTATAATTAGAGAAATAGCCAGAAAATTTGTCCTTCTGGGACACTAAAATAGGAGTCTAGATATAGTGTCTGTTCTCTGAGCTTTGTCTTCCCTAGAATTCCACATCTCTGAGTTTTTGTGGCAGCTGCTTTCAACAACCAGCAAAAATGTATCATCTGCAATGCAAATGTTGTTATTATAATACCAATCTATTTTTTTTTTTCCTCTTCTTAAAGCAGAGAATAAAATACAGTACTGTGTCATTCTGTTTAGAAAGGAGGGAGAATCTTACCGAAGTCCAAGAGCAGACACGAACTTCACCTAACTCCTGGTACTCAATCACTGTAATCTCAGTGTGTAAATCTTCTGTCAGAATGACAGTTTTTAATTCTTCCCAATCGAGAACTACGAACAACAATGGTTAAACTGCATTCCTGGGACAGCTGGGACTGTTCAGGAAGTACATTTCCAGAGAAATTAGACTAGCAACATCCAATAACACAGGAGAGTCCTGCTAACCCTCACTTTATTGATCTAAGTGCTCTGCAATATAAGACCTTGCAGAAAAGCTGGCATTCAGTCTGAGTCTCCTCCCCTCCTTTCCACCAGCTTTTCCTACATATTTATTAAACTTGACTTGCCAAAGAGAACAAAAGAAAAAAAAAAGTCTGGACTTGCACATTTTTGTTCTGTTCAAGCATTGTTATGTATGGAAGACTCTGAAAGAAATTTAAAAGCTCTGAGTTTTCTTGCTTAGTTTTTAGGTAAGAACTATTTTTATCCTCATCTTTTATAATACTACTTCAGTTCTGGAGTAGCCTCAAATAATTTGTTCACAACTATGTGTTGAACTGGTTAACACCACTTTCACTTTAAGCCTATGTAGCTAAACAGGTCCAAAAGGCTGAGAGAACACTGGTTTAAAATATTGAAGCAGGCTGCCCAAGCTCAAGATACTGCAAATTCCCTTTATGAGCAACCTGAAGGGAAGACATGCCGGTAAGTACGCTGTGGCTTCATTCAGGCTAAAAGAATGACAATTATGTTTATTAGACAACACCTAATGTGTGAGTGGTTTATGTGCACTGCTAGTTCACACCAAGCAAAGAGCTGAGAAACAGCCCCCCAGGACTCTTCTTATGGAAATAATATTCAGACTTCTCATGACTGAAGAAATAATGAAACTCCTACAAATGAAACTGCACGGTGAAGAGCAGAAGCTATGTAATCACTCACCTTCTTTAATATTGTGTAATAATGATTCCTCTCCTAAATATCTCTCATTCTCTCTGAGATCAGATCTGAGATAAGGATGTGTATATGATGCCCCAGCCTACCTCTACAGGGGACCCTGTTTGTTACTCAGAGCTACTGATTTATAAAAACAATACTAAGTAGCGTTACTGTAGCCATGAACTCTCAAGACCATTGGAAATGTGAAAAAGAATGTGTGTTCAAGAGCTGGCTTGTTTCTTCCAGCTGTATCAGCTGGTTAAATAAAATACACTGCCCTTCCTCAGAAATCTGGCCTGTCTTCATTGCAAGGTAAGACCATGGTGGTTTTCCTTATAGAGAGGCTTTGTTGAGAGATGTTGCTCTCAGGTTACTCCATGTGTAACAGGTATTTACAATGACAGCAAGATGATAAAAGTCCTCCAAAATGGCATGAGAATAAGGAAAACTGCAGGTTCACCAGACACATCCATACACACACATACACAAAACATACAGTTGTCGGAGCTTCCTTGATATGTAGAATTTACAAATCACTATTCCGCTCATTCTTGTCTCTTCCTGGACACACTCAGCAACAGAAACCCATGGGGCAGCTATGCTGGTTCTTTCTTACACATATTTGTCAGCCAGGCAGCAAGAGTAAAGATGAGCAATCATCCCTCCTCTTCCTCTTGCCGTCCCCAGCACCAAGGTGTGATTCTCAAAGCTTACCACCGAGGGCAATCTAAAGAGTGGCGTTGGAATTAATAGCAAACAGCAAAAAAGTTTGCTGGAATTAACAGCAGAAGAGAAGAGCTGCAATGCTGCGGATAAAGGGCAACATCTGTGCCTGGGAGGTGGTGCCTGCCAGGTCTCAGCACTCTAGGTATACAATTCCCCACTTCCTTGCTTTCTATCCCCAAGAAAGCAGTAGAAAAATCTGCGAGAGAGTTATGAGAGCCTGTGGCTGTATCGAATTTTACAAGTCTCCTTCTGTGCTGGGAGCCCCCACGTCGTGCAGGCAGCTGCTACCTTGGGCACCAGAGTGGATGAAGCAGGAGAGCAGGGAGCAGCCCTCCAGTCCCTGGGGAAAGCACACAAGCAGCCCTCCACCCCGAGAAACCCACCCTGCCATGTACCCCATCAGCAGGTGCCTGAAAAGCCTGCTCACTCAGCAAATCTGATGGGCAGCCTACAAATTAAATTTGACTTCTCACCATTCATTTAGAAGACATTTCATGCAAGGAACCATCTAGACTGTTGGTGGCTGTGCAGACATTTTTCTTGGCATCAAAAGTGGCCTACAGAACATCTACCTCCATCTGGCCTCTTCTTATTATACCCGTGCCACCACCTCAACTGTGGCAGTATAATTTTTTTGTGGGGCCATGTGGTGAATCGGATCAGGGAACTGATTCAGATTAAAATCCCAGACTAAGGAAATTAAAGTCCATTAATAAATGCTCTAACTGTAATGTAATGTTACAAGCTCTCAAGAAAAGACTTGGAAAATTTCTATGCACACTTTTTCTTATTGAAAGTGCAGCATAATATATCAATATATGTTATTAAACAAAACATTAAACACAGTATGTTTCCAATCTCATGTAGGAACTGCAGGTTTTACATTCTGTCCTGATGATGTCTAGGCACACAATTCCTAAATGCTTCCCCCCACCTCAAGACAGCTGATTTGTTTTGCAGCAATATTTGCATAAAAGCACTTGCTGTCACCAAAGATCTGGATGAGGCAATTGCAACACGTTAGGAAGGAAGAAGAAGCCATGGCAGAAGGAGTAAGCTGTAAGAAAGGCTGTAAATTGCAGCAGCAGCAGAGCAGAAGGGAAGAGCCCAGAAGGGAAATGCTGGGACTGGAGAAAGAGGTGAGTGGTGAGAGGTATGTTAGCAGATGGACACAAGCTGCAGGAGCAACGGGAGGAGGGAGATAGGGAAGGAATTACTGACATGAAATAGAAACAAATACAGTGAAGTGGAAAGGAGAGTCCTGTTAAGGCTGCTCAGTACAAGGCATTCATCTGATAGTGCAGTCAACCTGCTGCCCCGATCCAGACATGTGCCACTCACCTTTTCCTGCTTAACGAGTAGAGAGCAAAAAAGCCATGGCCAAGGGGCCAAGGCCAGGCAGAACTTCCCAGCCCTCTCCCCCTCCTCCAAAACACTGGGGAAAGGCCAGATCACGAAAGCTGGACCTCATATTGAGATTATGAAAGCCTGACAAATTTCCATGGCTGACTAAGGGATTGCAAGCCACACAGAAAGTTTGGACAGCCAACACAAACCCAGGTACCCTCTCCTCACCAGTGTGAGAGCTCCTAGGATCAGATACCACTGCGTGTGGCAAATTTTGAGAAAATCATTAATGATGAGCTGTTTTTTTTTCAAATCACTCATCAAGGTTACAATGAGCTATGAATTATTATAAAAAGGGAGGACAGTCAGCTCTTTTTAAAAATTAAATTGAAGTACGTTTGGCAACTGTTTCCATCAGTATCTGCAGTTTCATTATTGAAATTCTCTCTTGAGTATTTTTGTCTTCCCTCCTATTGTGAGAGCAACACAAAAGAAAACCTAACTATATAGGAAAAATGATTACCACAACTACCCACGATGTGTGGCCTAATGCATATGAAAGAATGACAAATGTATTTCATGTCCTCTATTACAATAATTAGGTGCTTATACAACAATAAATACAAAGTAAAATATGTGGGGTTTAAGTCATGGTGCTGTTTTCAGCAATTTTCTTGGAAAGATGTCACCCTTTGCATGTGCAAAATTCAGGCTCACTACTAACAGCAGGCAGAATTGGTGCTTTTGCAGCCTGTATGTACAGATGTGTTGACCTCAGCAGCAAGTGCCTGATTAATAGAATAAATTATACTCTTTATCAGCCATTTTATTTGATTAATGAGGTGGGGTTTTTTAGTTGGGTTTTGTTTGTTTTAGTTTGGTTTTTTTTTTTACAAATATGAAGTTTTCCCTCCTAAATTATGGTATGTTTTGTTTCTCATTAAATTACATTAACTTTTGTCTTGGACTAGCTAAACATGTTAAAAAAAAACCCCTCTGAATTTGGATCTGAAGAGTGGAATCAGAAGTATGGAAAGTGCATGTGCTTTGCCAAAAATACTATTTCATTACTCTTCAGAATTAGCTGGCAGTGTTTCTGCAGTATTTACTGAAGTACAAACCAAATGTTTTCATCTGGACAGGATTCAAACCCTGGTATGTTACAACCACAACAAAAATCATCTCAGTCCAAGAGCCTTCTCTGTAATTTGGACTGTGGTTTTTGCAAAATTGGAGGATTTTTCTCCATGAATTATTTACACCAACTCCCCCTCTAGCTCCTCTTTTTTTTTCTCCTAACAATTAAACATAACCCAGATGTACTTTGGAAAAATCTTAAAACTATTTAAGACATCAGAATGATTTAAGCACAAGGCAGGTCAAGGTATGTGGGACTTCAGCCTGCCCCAAAAAAGCACACAGCATGCCAGGTCCTACAGTGAGCCACGTTCAGAGGTTTGGCTTCGCCTCTGACACACAGCCCCATTCTGTGGCTGTATGCAGGTGGAAAAACCTTGCCTCTCAAATGCTCCTGATGTGCTAGCATTTCTCAATGCTTGACATTTAGGGCCTGCTTCTCTTTTATTATATGTCCTTCTTATTATGATTTGGCAGGACAACACCAAGTCCCTGAAGTGCAAATATATGTAATTTATGCCTGCACCTTATGGTTGTTTTACCAAGCCAGGCTAAAGGAGAACAAACTGCATAAACTCTACAGGAAAGAGCAATTGTACTTCACCTGTCTGACTCTACCTGCAGGAGCAGTCCCAGAGGAAGCTCCCTGGTGCCTGAGTGAGACAGAGGAAAAAATACATCCCAAATATAGAAATAAAACAGAGCTCTAACTCTTCCCTCTCCTGCCATTGTACAAATCACAAGGTGCCACAAGTGTTACAGCTAATTTATCAACTAGTGTAGCAACATAAACCTCATTTTCTTCTCGGTCTGTTCTTCAAAGTAGTAGAGCTAAACCCAAAAACCTAAAGAAAATTCTTCACCTTCTAGGGAAATGGAGCAAGGGTGGGAAAATGCGTGAGTCTGCAGGAAAAAAATAAAAGGTCCACTTTCCAAATTTAGCAAAATACACACTAGAGTAATAAAGTACTCAATATTTTAGAAAAACCAAAGAAGTGCTTCTCACGTCTACAGTTCATATCTGATAATCTCAAAGTAATTTACGTCCATCAGCCTGACTAGATTTTATAGTGAATCTCAAAACCAACCCTTTCCACATGTACTTCAACCCCCAACTTCATGTTCCCTTCCACCAAGAACAAAGCAAGTATGCAAGTTTCAAACCATGATGACGCCATTCCCAAAAAGCTACCAGGCTATGTTTCATACCCAAAAGATCCTGAGCCCCATCCCTAGCACAAAATCAGTCATTTGGGTAACACTGAGCCTATGGTATAGTCACAGGTCAGAGAAGAAGACACAAAGGTTTTTGGCTGGGATGAAGGGCAGGAATTGCCTTTGCCAGAACACTTTACATTGCCCACCTGGGCAGCGAGGGTTTGAATTGCTGCTGCCATCACAGGAGTCAGATTTTATGTCAGTAGCTCATCCATAATCAACATCCAGCTATCTCAATGCCTCTACACAGAGTTAAATATTTATCCTCATTTTACAAAAATCTAAGCAGCTCACTGAGGGACTTGGAGTGAGTCTGTGGCAAATACAAAAGCTAAACCTCAAGATTAGTCTCCCATTTCTGTCAGTTAACTGCATTCTGTGGCTTTTTGCAGGGGTAGATACTGGAATTGTTAACCTCAGAAATGGCGAAAAACTGGGAGAGCAAGAAAAAGCTTTAATTCAGCCATAGTAGCATACACAGGACACTCTATCTTACTTCAGCACCTCTTCCCACCACTTAAATCTCCCAGGAGACACACACTGACGTGAAATTGCATCTTCCACTGAATGCCTGGAGGTTTGGCCTCCACTCCCCTGGGAAGGAGTATTGTCATGGTGGTGGTCACCAGGCTCTCTCTCTGTACTTCACACACATGCTGTTCACTGCAAGCCTGTAAAATTACTTCTCCCTGCCAACACTGATGAAATTACTCTTGTCCTAAACCACCACAAGAGTTGCTTAGTAGCTCATATTCCACAGGTGGCCTAAAGGGCTGCACATATGTGAAATATCTTCTATTCTACACTTCAATGTTACTCCTAACTTTAAAAAAAAAGAGCTTAGAAACTGTGGGATTACAATTACTAAGTGCAACCTTATTTTTATTAAATGGTTTGTGCAATCAAAATTCAGCACTCTGAAGTTTATTACTGAATTTTCAACCCATCCTAATTTTTTTTCAAATACTAAATGATTTAAATAATAAAATCAATTTTAAAATTTCTCCCAGTATTTTAAACAAATTATTGCATGTCTGCATGTTTTAATATTATTTTGGAATATCAAAAACTAACTCAGACTGCAAAGAAGCTCATAATTTTGGACAGTGTCAGCATTTCATGGCTTTGCTTCCAGCCTAATCAAGCTGCTGTGCTATTCAATCTGCTTACTCTGATGTGGTGAGCAAGTCTACACAGTGCCCAGTGCTCCCTTGGAAGGCTGGTGATTCAAGAATCTGACTGATGCAGTCAGCAGCTCTCCAAGTACAGAACACATTGACTGCAGTACCTGTGGACACCGAACTAACAGGCAAACATACCTTCTGCCTTGCTAAAAGGCAAATTAACAGCTGTTTTCTAACATGCCCAAATTTCAGAGCTCCCAAGTTTTGGTTCTGGAGGCTCTCCCATTGTAATCGGAAATCTCTGCAGGTATGTACTGACAAGTCACCCTCCCCTATCAGGACTCAAAAGAGAAGACTGGGATCAAAGGCCTCTGAGCCTTTTTACCACCCAAACACAGGTGTTTAAAGGAATAAAAAGCCTGTTTAAGAGCACACTGCAAGAGGAGTGGAGCTCTAGAAGAAGTTACTGAAGTTCAGACAAACATGTTATAGTGAAATTTTCTACTTTGATTTTGCCCAGTTGTAATAAATCATCAGATTATTGAGTCAGCACAACACTCAAAGAAAAAGAACAATCACACGCTTTGCAGAATAGAAGAGCCTGAAAACTCAATTTATGAGATCTCAATTAAACCATCTTTATTTAGGAATCCCTGAAATTCTCTAGCACGTAACTCCCAGAGGCTCGGCTTAATTAGAAAATTGATCATGGGAAAACTTCTTAAAATGTAGTCTCCTAATCATAGCCTTCCTGTTATCACCTTTTGCCAAAGATCTATTGCTCACAGGGAGTTGTTTCTCCTTTCTCCTTTAGCCTGATATTTTTTGACTCACAATATTTTAACCTGTAAATAATTACAGAGAGCAGAGGTAACTTAAATGCACTGTAACAGGAGCTATTAAGAAAAATATGATCAGAGGCAGAAAACACAGTAAAAGTGAGAGATGTTGTACAACCACCCGGAGATGACACACTCATATCTACATGCTGCTGAAAGATACTAATTATGCCTCTGGCAAAGGGCACACAGGCTCTTTCAAAGAAGCTATTTAAAGATAAGAACACTGCAGACAAACACTTCAGAGATATCTGTACTATTTTCCTCCTTCTTGTGTTGAAAATTCTAGGTCACAATTTAATAAAATAAAATTAAAAAAAAAAACTACACAAAAACCAACCAACTTTTTTAAGTGGAGGATTTTAAAATAATAGAAAACGGAGGAGCCTTGCCAAGTTTGATCAGTTTAGAAATGTATTCCAGGGTGCTCAGATATTCATCAACTGTTACAGCTTTTTCATTGTGCTCCACTTACTTTTTAAGAAGCAATTAGTACAGTGTATTATCAAACCAAGAGTTTGAAAAACAAACTAATTAAAAATATGTCTAAAGCCTTAGTGTTCTGAATAATGAAACCAAGCAGGTCATCTTGGTTAAATTATTTCCCTTTGAAATTACAGGATGCTAATGGAGTGGGGGGGAGTTAAATAAAATTATTTGAATCATTAGATTTTCTCACACCTAGCAAGACAGGTAAATGGGATTTCTCATAAGTATGGGACCTTATGTATGTAAAGGGCCTTTCTTCCACACTGTAGCATGATAGTATTGCTTCTTCACTGACAGAATTCAGCTGCTCCCACTCAAAATAAACTCCGCAAGAACAATGAAGAGTGAACCTGTAGTGTTGATAGGATTCTTAAATTTCTCTGTTTAAAAACAGAAAACGAAAGTACGCACTGACATGTGAATTCATGGTTGAATCCAGTCAAAGGTCGGACTTGGTGATCTTGAAGATCTTCTACACCCTTACTGATTCATGATTCTATGGTGTGGCAAATTTATGCTGTGCTTCTGACACCGCTGCTGGGTGTGGTAGGACAAGGACAGAGATGACCACTGAGCTGCTTTCCCACCAGTCTTGGAAAAGACTCCTCTGCCGAAAAAAGGCTCTGATTGTGAACATAGGGAGTGTATCACCAAAGCATTTTGAAGGACTAGGACCTAAAATAGTCTTTAACTTTTTGTTTTTAATTATTTTTTTAAATTAAACAAACTTAGGGATTTACTGTCCTAGATCTTACCTCTACTACACTTAAAATTTACAAAGTGCTGAACTTCAACCCTGTGAGCGTGCTCTTATTTCCAGGCAATTGCATGTCGCATTTCAAAACTGCAAAGAGTGAAGGCTGCACACATGCAGCTGGAGAGAAGTCAGAACAACCACCTGTCTCCCCATGAAAACAATTCTAAATCCCTCAATACTTCAATAAATAATAGCATAGAGGTTCCAAATCAAAATAAACCCCTTCCAAAAAAATCCCAGGTCTTCCCTATGCAGGGTCTTAGTAAGCTGCTGACCCTCTCCAAGCTCACTAGGCACTACCGGAAGAGCAGCACCAAACTAAGCCTGCCAGTGCCCTGGAAAATCACTTTTGTGACCTTTCTGGAGCCGGATGTACCAGCATGCTGCTACATTAACTCCCTACAAGCATATTAAGAATCTCCATTTTTTGAAATGGACACATCAAAAGAGACAACCACGTGGCACGAAATATTCCCAGAGGCCAAAAGGACACAACCTCAGGCAGCCACGACCTCTTGAAGGACACAGCACTTTAGGCACAGAAGCCAGAACCGTACTAATACAAGTCTGAACAACCCACTCCTCCCTCCAAGCCACAGCACTCTCCTGACTCCTCCACAGAGAAGCATCCAGGTAGCAGATGTCCAAGATTCCCCCACCTCTTTTTAACTGGCTCTTTTCATGTTTTACACAGGGGTGATGGAGTAATAAGCTTGTGGGGGTGCTGAAACACAAAGCTGACAGCTTTCCCCTTCTGCTTTTCTTGACTGTTTAAGCAGACCAAGAACATGCCATGTGTGGCACTCAGAGCAGACTTTCCCTTGTGGTTTTTAACATAATTGTAATTGTGATCTTGCCGTCTGAATGCATGTGTTGTCAGAAATGTACGAGTACTCCTGCATACTGAAGAAATTAGGAATGAATTGCAAGTTCTTAATTGACAGTACAAAACATCAATTATGCCACAGATGAATAACAAAGAAGAAAATTACAGGTGCAAGAGCTAAACAGCCATTGATTTAAATAAAAAAAGAAAAATAAAAACGACAACATGAAGCACTGGAATAGGACTAAAGTACCCATGCTTCCCATATGCATTGTTAAGCCAGAACGCTAAGAGAGTAAGAAATAAAAGTGGAGATAAAGTGACACCCCCACACAGGTTGCCCTTCTATAAGTGCAAGTGCCTTCAAAGCTATAAATAACACATGCTTAGTTAGCAAGCAGTGGAAACAAGTGTGTGAACGCAGCCATGTGCGCTCACACACAGACACATACACACACAGCCCCCATCTGACTCTTCCCACCAACAACTGTGGCAGTTGGCCCAGATCACAGCAGTGACACACTGCCAACAGACTGATCAACCTCATAGCACACTAAATTAGAAATACATTTCCACGGATTAAATTTCAAAGGACCATGATGCCACTTTAAACTCCATTAGATTCTGCTCCTCACCATCCTTTAAACAAACAGAAAAGCTAGCAAAACACCCCCTCTATCCCCTCCATCCACCTGCTTTACCAGAGGTCCCAACAGGATGGAGGCTCCATACTGGATATGAAACAAGATGGATAAATTAGCAACCAGTCTAAAGGTACCCCTCACCTAAAATCTCACAGAGGAGAAGAAAAAAGAAATCAAACCACACTGCATTAAGGTGAGAAAGGCTCAGCAGGAAGCTATGAGTGGTGTTGATCACTGCTGCTCACAGATGCAACAGAGATCTAAGAAAGAGGAACTCAAATGCAAGCTTTGAAAGATTCAACCCACTAGGTAAGACTTTTGCAGACAAGCCCTATCAGTAACAAAGGCACACTGTCTCAGCAGGTAATGGGACAAAACAACAGCAAGAGGCATCATTCAAGCACAGAGGATGGAGAAGTGACTGACTAAGGAGATGGGACGCATCTATAAAGAAACATACTGCAAGAGATAACATGACAATTGGGGCATTAAACTGAAAGATGCTATCTTCAGTACATGACCTGCGACACAGGGCCATAGAAAGTCTTAAGAAAAATGACCACTCAAGGAACATCTCCTTCTCTAGCTTAATCTAGACAGTGAGCTGTACCTCACACTCAGGCCCCCCAAGTCTTGACATGCAGGCTTGCAGACACATAACCCATCGATCCCAGACACACCACACAGCTCCAGCCAGGCTCAGGCACCTGTTATTGTGAGGTAATTCGGGTATCTCACTCCACAATTTCAGATGTCTCATTTGTACCCGGGTTGCTGAGAGGAGGAGCTCACCTGTTAAATTATCACCACAGGAACAATCCAGCTCCTGAAGCAGATGAGAACAATGGCAACCCCTCCACCCACTGTCAGATGAAAAGCCTCACTCAGATTGAACAATAAAGGACAGTGAGTAGGTAGAGAAGGGGAATTTCCAAGCAGATTTTCTCCTCTTGCAGGAATAAGTACTTAGGCAAGTTAAGCACTTCTTCAGTTTATAGTGAGACGAAAAAAAGGAGGATGGGAAGGACTTAAGAGAGCTAGACAAAAACCCATTCAGGATAACAGAGAGCCAAGCATAAAAGAAATTTCTTTTTGCACTATTACCAGCCTCATTTTATGATCTTTAGAACCATGAACTCGAATGCTCCTGCTGCAGATACAGTAAAATTGCTGAGAGTTGAAATGCACACAATACATTCAAGTGCTGCACCGGTACATTTGTCTGGCAGCTGCTCGGTGTGCAGTGCTACAGCTCCTTCTGTGAATGAGACTGTGCCCCAGGGCTGCTGCCAGACACCTACCTCGAAGACAGAGGAAAGTGAGAAAATCTTCTGTCTTGGGCTTCCTTTTGGAGAGGTCAGAAATCTGAGTGGCAGGAGGGGGTAACAATGGCTCCACTATCTTTATTGGAGTTGTGCTGGGACTGTTTGGCTGGGACTGAGCAAACTTCCTTTGTGCTTGCAGCCTTGGCCTGTGGAAACAAGAGCACATCAGAAACATGTTAGGCAGAACTTGCTGGATATGAGAAAACATAAAAAAATCAGCATTTAAAAGAGAGACAGGAGAGAGATCTGAATCCATCTCCCACCAATACCAAATCCCTAGCTGGGTCAATTATGAAGACAGTATTTTATTTGTTTTACCCTTTGGTATCTTCTGCTACAATTTGGAAAACCAGAAAGGGAACATCTTGACTGTAAAATCTGTGACTACTATTTCATATGTTCTGAGTGTCTTCTTGCACATGATACAATTACAGTTTACCATTCACTTATTTGGAAATTAAATCTGTATTTTGCACCACAAAAATGTCTTTTTTTTTGTTAAGTGTTAGTGCTCATTGCTTTCTGTTTTTAATTAATTTACAAATTAGGTTTAGTTTAGCCCCATTAAGGTTTTAATTTATTCCAATCTGCTAGAATCTTATTTCCATAGTAAAGTATATATTAATAGATAGGGTGTATATATTTGTGCCCAGTTCTAAAAAAACCAAATCAAAACCTTTAGGAAAAGGTATTTTTGACACGAAAACATCAGGTCAAAGCCCTTAGAATTTTGCTTGCTTGGCCACAGCCCAGAAGACAGTAAGCAAGGAGGTCAGCAGTGGGGTTAAGTAGGATTTGGGATAAATGTGTAAGAATGAAGGACATGCATGGACTGAATTTGTTCAGTCCTGGTACTGGGCAATGGACTGACACTCTCTGATTAGTTTTAGAGCATGCATGGGTGCAGCTGCAGGAAATGAACGGCTGCAGGTGGTTTTGGCAGTAGGCTGCAAATTATTTCAAGCCTATCTGAAGGCTCTGATTAACTGCTAGGTAGCAATGAATATGATTTTCTTTAATATGTCTAGAACGTAAATTGGTATTAGGGAAAGCACTTTGGGGCAGGACAGATACCTGGAGGGGGTCTCACTGGGAACCCGGCTCAGCTCAGCATATAAGAACATGCTAATTTCTCACTTAAGCAACTGGGATTCTAATTATGATCTTTATTACAGCTTCAAAAAGGAGAGAAGCTACAGAGAGAACTTTAAACCTTGTTGAGAAAGGATGCAATTTTATGTCATTTTCTTCCCTAATAGCAGAGTATTTACATAATGTCAAAGTGAAACATATCAAATAACACTGAAGGGAAGCCCAGGTCTTGTCACTTCACAGCAGCCTCGATTGTTGTGATTTAAGAAGAGCACAGTTATCATTCAGTATGGATGAAATGCGTAATTGGCAAACCTCTTCTTTTTCACAGGTATTAACCTCAAATATCTGGGTAACAAGAGGTTTGTTACTGTATTTTAAACTTCTGCAATCTTGTTGCTAAGATAGCACAAAAAAAAAAAAAAAAAAAGAAAAGAAATTGAAAATCCCAGAAGTGTTTGTATGAACATACAAGTCCCCTAATGACAATAAAGAGCAAAAGTAACATTCAGCAGTTTTCCCCTTAAACTCTGCATAAAATTGTCCATGTCCTCACTATCCAACCCCCACCACCCCAAACAACAAAACATACCAGCCATCCTTACTGCTTATTTTCATCTCCTCTATGGCAAAAATAACCCGGTGTTCACGAATTTTTTTTTATCATGGTGCTTATAATTTGTGAACTGGAACTAAAAGATCATTTAACACATATATTTCCTCATATCTACGAACAATTATCTTTCCAGAATGGAGGTCTTGCATAGATCTGCCTGTATCTCCCCAAAATGACTCAGATTGCTTTGCGAAGCCCCATCCCTTCAAGCAGACTGAGGACTCCTGCACAGGATGAATGGGATTTTAATTTCAAGCAACTACATTTCTTTCACCAAAACCATACATGCAGCCAGAGAAAAACACTTTGTGTTGGCTTCTGTTCTGCACAAAACATATGCTCTCTCGGCAAAAAACAGACTATAAAGGTTAGCAAGCATCCTGGCTTTCTGCACAGCAGTTTTTTCCCATTGATGTGCTTCATCAGCCAGGCTATTAAAAACATTCACCCACCCACTCTCTGCATCTCTGTACCTGCTTAAACCTCATGTGATCAATGATAAGCAAGGAGGAGGACCACCACCCCAAAAAGTAAAGCTTGTTTCATGGTTCAAAATTAACCCTTCACATCAAGAATCATCCACGCCGGTTTACGGTATCCCTATTATTGGTCCCCAGAGCACTGAAAGAGGATTAGGGAATGACTTGCAAGTTTGGCATAGATGTGAAATGAATTAGTGAACTGAAAGTACTTTGGGTTCTGTCTTTGAAAGTACACTCTTTGCCAGTGTTCTTTTCTGGGACAAAAAAAATCCCTGTGGGGCACAGAGCCTGGCTTGGCAGCATCACAGGTTCTTCACTGCCCATGGAGGCCCTTGATTTCAGAAAGGACTGTAAAAATGACAGGTCTTCTCTCCATCTACTGATGCCTTAAGAAGGTCCTGTTCTTCATGCATCTGTAGGTTTGGTGTGTAGTTCTAGGCTTTATATAAAACGCTAAAACCTCTGTTCCCAGCACCTTTAGCCAAAACAATTCCTCTGTATGGAAACCCAAGGACATGCATTTGTTGCCTTAGAGCCCCAAAATACGTAAACAACAGTGAACTGGGGGGAGCAGGCTTGGGGTGGTTGACATCATCGCCTAAGGGTGTGATTGGAGAATTAAGGCCCTATATGCTAGTTAAGACAGAACTTACAAAAGGCAAAGAGCTTGTGACCTGGCGTCCAATTTGGGTGTAGCCTCTGAAGTGGGCTCTGTCTGTCCTAAATGTACCTTAAAAGGCCTTTAATAAATTTGTCTCCTTCTTACTCTCCTAACTTTGTCTTGGCCTCTGTTTCAGGTAACCCTGCTTTAGGCATCACTACAACCATCAACTTTCGCTGCTTCCCTAGGGAGCCTATGGAGACTTGTTGCTGTATGGTCAGATGCGTCTGAGATGCTTCTCCTCTCAAACCAGTGTTGAAGATTGCTGTACTTCCATCTGCTCAGTTTGAGCTCACCAGTGCCACAAAAACAGGCCTCCTTATGAAATATCCATCTTTTATTAAAACCATGAGCAGTTATGGGGTGTAAATATTACTGATTCAATTTATGAACACTAGTAAATGAAGGCACTCTTTTATGACTGCAGCATTGTTTAGGTTTCTGCAACAGCTACTATTCCTTGCATGGATATGTGTGTGCTCCACAGGCTTCTACTTCGGTGACTGAGAGTGCATACAGAGTGAGCTGTGAACAAGAAACAAGCTATTCTGTAGCTACAGCATACCGGCATGAGGAATCAAGATTATGAAACAAAATACATGTTCTTAAGCAGCTTTTGCTTCAGATTTATGTAAACATGACCAATTTCAAAGGTGAGCCAGCAAAAGAAAAACACACATATTTCAAAACATTGGCAACAACTAAAACCGTTTCCTTGTGACAGTATGCATGCACCTGCATAACTTGTATGTCCCCATGAAAACCTCTAGCAGCATAAAACCAATTATTTCAGGTATGGTTTCACATTACACTTAATCCAATCTAAGTGTGAAGCTGCTGCCAAAGAAGGATCATACCCTCCTTCTTCACTATAGCTGCATCAGACAAAGCATAGCAACTCGTACTCACACACCACTTCTGAGCAAAGGATAGAAGTGATGAAACTGTTCAGAACACACAGAAATACACTGTGTGTATATGATGGACCCTATCTAAAATTCAGAGAGAAACTGTGGCCAGCAGGACCAGGGTAGTGATCGTTCCCCTATACTCTGCACTGGTGAGGCCACACCTCAAATCCTTGTCCAGTTTTGGGCCCCTCACTACAAGAAAGACATTGAGGTGCTGGAGTGTCTCCAGCAAAAGGCAACGGAGCTGGTCAAGCGTCAGAAGCACGAGTGTGATGAGGAGGAGCTCAGGGGAGTTGGTGTTGTTTAGACTGGAGAAATGGAGGCTCGGGGAATATCTTGTTGCTCTCCACAACTGCCTGAAAGGAGGGTGTTGCCAGGTGGGGGTCAGCCTCTTCTCCCAGGTAACAAGTGACAGGATGACAGGACCACAGGTAATGGCCTCAAGTTGTGCCAGGGGATGTTTAGACTGGATATTAGGAAAAGTTTCGTCACAGAAAGGGTTGCAAAGTATTGGGATAGTCTGCCAAGAGAAGTGATTGAGTAAACATTCCTGGAGGCATTAAAAAGACCCATGGATGTGGCACTTAAGGACACTTGGCAGTGCTGCGAGTCGATGATCTTAAAGGTCTTTTCCAACCTAGATGAATCCACGATTGTTTAAATGCGTTACACCACCAACATGGCTTTGCTCTTTGCTTCTTAATGCAAGGATTTCTACTGGAATGACCTATTTAGCGTGAATTTGGCAAAAACAGATTGGCATGAGTGGCAGAAAGAACAAAAAAAATCCTGTTTCCGTCCTCAAAATAAATTGCTCACTTTGTCCTCATTGAAAGGGTACATACTATGTAAGGCTTATAAATACGCAAACAGAAAAAACTTTACAAGATGGAAAAGGATGAGGAAAGAACTCAATACCACATCTAAACGTCATGAGAACACTCAACACGCAGCCAGAAATATTTAAACTATTTAAAAATAAACAGTAAACCACCTTTTCTCAACAGAATGCTATTTTACTTCTACTGCTTTTGAGAGACTTTCAACACATACCTGTGACACAAAGTTCAAAAAAACCTCAGCCTGAGGAAGTCTCACCTCCTTTGGGTACGCTTCTCTTCTACTAAACTGACGGTTTAGTTCTGAAGAAAGTAAATTTCAGCCAGAGACTAAAACTCCACAACAAAAATATCCTGATTGCAAAAACTCAGACTTGGCTACAAGACATTTCTCTCCCAACACAAAACATACTTTTGGAAGCTTTTTAAGACTAAAATTTATTTTTAGTTGAATATTTTAAGCAAATTGCATTATTTATAAATAAAACACTATAGTTTGTGTTAACTAAAAATGCTTCAGAATGTCTTTTAAAATAGAATAGCCTAGCACCATTCCTTTAGCTTGTAAAAAAGTTCACATTTAGGAAAAAAAGACAATATAAAAAGGCAGTATTTTCTTCGCAAAGCTAAGCTCAGGCTAGTAGTAACAGTCTGTGTTAAATTTAGTAAACATTAATATTCTAGATAACAGTGCATGTTGTGCAAGATACAAATAAAGTATTAAACTATCAATATGTGAGATTGAGTTGTACATCGGTACAAAAATCTGAGTCTTTTCAGTCTATTACTTCATAACTTGTAAGCGAAAACAAAGCATAAGTACTATAAAACATAAGCAAAAACAAATATGCGCAATCTGATTTGTAATATATTTGCATTCATACCAACCTATCTATAGAAAATTCTGGGTTTGAGAGGATATTCTCATGCCTAAGCATCTCAACTGGGAAGAGATTTGCAAAACAAACTATCTTCTGAACACATTCTCTAATCTCCAGCAATTTGCAGGTTTTCACAAAACTTCCTGCTATGTGCCACATTATGTCCTTGCTGTTTGGTCTCATTACCTTTGACTTACTTCTTGAACTCCACTCTTGCTTTTGTCTTTTCCTGCTTTTCTGCAGCCTGATGTTTCCCTTTTCTTGATAACAGCACCACAACAAGTTAGGTTTCCAAACTCTATAGGAACCATATCTTAAGTAGCTGCTTGAGCGGTACAGTTTTGTGACCTTTTCCTTCTCAGTGCAATGTGTTTTTCACTTAACAATTAAGGGGAGGCTTTGGCATGGTTGGGCACTCTACCTCACAGATTTTGTTCTGACCACTCTGTGCTAACATCATTACAGCTTCCCCTCTGCTGTGTACCTCGGTTATTTACTTCCTTGCTATGACACTTTTCTGGCACGGTGAAATACTTATCTCTGAGGTTTCCTTGGCTCTGCACCCCTGATCTCAATGAGGTTTGAAGTGCACCATCTTTTGGTCTCATCGAAGCTGATAAACCAAGTATGTAAATTGTGTAACTGCACCGTACAACGTGGCATTCAGTCTGGCCCACAGCATGTCTGTACAGAGGCATTCACTTGTGTGTGCAGCTTTGTTTAGAAAGGTAAACTTACCCAAATGTGACAGGCTGCAGAATTGTTCTGACCTCATTTAAAAATAAAAAATAAAGTAATTTAGGCTTTAATCGCCAGGTGTCTGCTGGAAATCAGATTATTATCAAGTGTGTAATTTGCACCTCAAACAAAATCCACCATGTGACAGGCACTTCTAGGCAAGCCCAAGATGAGCATGTAAAACTTGTTGCTGGAGGTATCATTTTTCATGGGACAAGCAGGAAATCTTTATCACTAACACATGTGCCAGCAAGAAGCATGGCTAAGCTACATTTTACCGTTTCAATCCTCAGAGTAAGTCCAAGACATTCCCTCCCAACAGTAACCTTCTAGAAGACCACCAGTTCATGTGAACAGGGCTCCAAACTTCAAATCAACAAGTTGTCTACATCAACAATGCCAAAACTTGTATGAAACATATTCTTTTTTTTCTCCTAACTGTGAGGGTAGACATTTATATAATAATAAAAAAAAAAAAAAAAAGGGGGGGGGAAAAAAATTGCCCTCAGTACACAAGATCTTGTTGGCTGTCCCTGGACACACCTGAGTGCATGTGCTGGCTCTGACAGCACTAGGCAGTTTCTATCTGTACCCACACACCTCTGCCACCACTGTGTCCCAAGCTGCGCTGTCAGATGAATAAACAGCATCACACCAAGAGCAAGAAATCAGGCATGCAAAGGAGTCCTTTGAACTGCATTTCCTGTCCCACATGCCCCCAAGCTACTGCTGACAGTGTTTTGTGCCTGTTATCTGTGGTATCTGTTGCCCATTTGATAACACTGTTCCCTTGCTAGTCTGCAGTAGTGGAAACTGAGATTCAATCAGCATCTGTGTCTCCACACCTGTTTGTACCAGGAAGGAACCAAAATTTAAGACACCTGGTTGCTTCCATACATGCAGATATCAAGTGCAGGTAACCGGTGCAAAGCATGGGGTCACTCTCAGATGTGGCTCCTTCATAATAATTTGCAAGATAATGTAATCCAAGACAAAACCTAGACCTGTATTACTACGTAAGAGTGTAATTCTTCATCCTGTCAATATGATTAAAAGAATCTGGGCTACTTTTCAGTAAATTAAACATTCTAGCAAGGTTGAATGCAATGATTTTCAGAAGTTGTTTTTACTAAGACCTTTGTTCACTCAATCTTTTTTACATTCTGTGGTCCAGTAAATCAAAATTGGGCCTAAATTAACAAAATTATTTTAAACTAGCCTTAAATTTTCAAGTGATCCAATCAAAGCACAATATTAAGCCCATCTCTATTCAGTCCTTGATTGTTGAGCCTCACAGGGCACATTTCTGTAAAAAACATTTCTTGCTCTAAAACTTTAGCCACAATGAATAGATACACATTTTCCTTTGAGACTTCCTTTTGTGTGTGTTTTTTTCAAATGGGAAACAGTTGGGTTTCAGAAGAGCCTCCTCTCCTGTTAACAATAGAAAGGTGCTTGGGAATGGCATTTAATAAAGGTAATTGAGGTAATCCATATGCTTCATAACTAGTTCAAAGTACAGCTAGACACAAAGTTTTTATGCTAAAAACCACTCCAATTATCATTAATTCTGGAACCGCCTGTTTTTCCTGACAAAGCTCACTGATTACAAGAAGGTACTTGCAGTCTCCAAACCCACCTCCTGTCATACAGTTTAGCAGAGACACACCTACTAAGTGAAACAGCTCGCTGCTCAAGCAACACACAAGATAGCACTGCGCAAAGTGAGAGTTCTTAAAAGCTGCTGGGCACTGCTTACCAGCCGCCACCTCTTTAACTGTGGAGGAACTTGCCAACTCCAGCCTTGGAGTTTGTATGTACGAGCCTTTTACATACTCTACGTCACGTATACAAGCAGTCACAATGACACAGGTATGGAGAGCTTGCCTGCTAAACTGAGACCCATACTAGACCGTTTATAGAAGAAGTTGTAGAAAACTAAAACTGCATTCAGATTTCACCTGTGGATCTAAGTTCAGGTGTTTCAGTGGTCTAGATAACCTTGAGAGGGCTAAATCACACTGGGTAGTAAATGGTACCTGAAACATCCATGGTGGTCAGGGAATTTTGACACTACCCTTACGTGGCACTAAGCTTTCCCACTGTGAACTTGAGCGCCCTTCATAGACTTCAGGATACATGGAAGCAAAGACAAGCAAGAAACAATCCAAAAAACCAAAAGTATAATCAGTCAAAGTTGCAGCCATTCTCCAGGAGCAGGGGTCTCCTCTCATCCTACTGCTGCAACTGGTTTTAACTGGACTTGATGCAAGAACAGTCCATGCTTATCACACACAATTTGCATCACTGCAGCACCGTAGGCAGGGTCACAACCTCTCATCATACTTAAACCAAAACAGAACTCTGAGTTACGAAGGTGCAACTCCAGCACAACACAACTACAAAACCACACATCTCATCTTCAGATATCTCAACAATGGCATGCTTCCAGCTCAGACTCCAGCAGCTGGAGAAAGGCTAATTTAGATTTAATTTAAATACATTAATGACCATCAAATACTCAGACCCTTCCACCTGTCCCCTGTGCCAGAGGCTGTGACAAGCACAGGAGGGTTTATCAGCTGCTGCCCAGGGAGAAGAAGCAGTGGGAGAGTGCCCAAATGAGGATATGGCAGCTGAATGAAGGTCCCAAGAAGCTGTTTTCTTAAAGCCTTTGTCATCAGATCAGACTATAGCAATTGTCCTACAGACTGTCCATAAATCCAGGACCAAAGCCTTATTCCTGTGTTACTAAGTGTAGGATCTGGACAATCAGAAAGAAAATAACTTTTAAAAATCTACTTTCTGCAGGGCTGTACCACCTGAGATTGGACAAAAAATTTTCCTCTCCATACAGGCATGTGGTGAGCTGTACATGGCAATAGATGGCAGAAGAGATCCTTCTGAATACAGGAGACAGGTGGTGCCACCCTTCCTTTGTCCTGCAACAGTTCTTAAAAACTCCCATTTTGGAGTAGCTTCATTTCTAGTCTAAGAACTTAAGCACTGGCATTTCAACTTTTGACTGCTCCAAGTTGCACTCCAGCTGTGTCTACATTGCAACCATACTGCATGCTGCATAAAGCCACCTACCCAGGCTAAGCCTTCAAATTCATCAGTCCACATGGGAATGAATCTCACAACAATACTGTAGACTGTGAGTCCTACAAATGCTCCTCCCAAAGTCCTGGTTATTGCTGACACCCTCAACACCACAGCCAACACCTCATAAATGCTACAAAACCAGCCTCACTCGGAATAAGGAACAGGTATTCCTGTCCAAGTCCATTTTGGAGGGGTCTGTGTCCTGGATACATCTCTTTCCTTGCTGCTGTTTGGGCTATGCATGCTGCAGGGATTGCTCCCTAGAGACAGCTTATCATACTTGGAAAGAAAAGTTGACTTTTTGGGACTAAGCTATAGCGGGAGTCACAGCATTGGTGGGAAGCAGTACCAAGCACCAGGTGATAAGCACTGATTTCAGCAGTACCATAAAAGCTACAACAACTTCTGACTCCTCCCCATGCTCCCACCTGTGTACACCTTACTTCTGCTCCTGCACCCATGCTCTGGAGCCATTCCTCATCTCTGGCTGCTACTTGGTTCTCTTCACCAGAGCACTCTGCAAGCTGCTTACCAAGCACAGCTGAGCACAGCTACCTACAAAAGCACTTGACAAATGAAGACTAGGGCTTCCAGTTCCTGTGTCCTGAAATGAGGGCTGCCCCTCTATTCTAGCAGTGCAACCTAAGATTCCTACTTTTCAGCCTGAGCCAAACCCACCATACCATACCATACCATACCATACCATACCATACCATACCATACCATACCATACCATACCATACCATACCATACCATACCATACCATACCATACCATACCATACCATACCATACCATACCATACCATACCATACCATACCAGAAAGCAGGAAGAACATTACCAAGGAGTAACTTTAGGCCAGGTCTGCCATTTTATGCCATGCTGCTGCACAGAGAAGAGCATCACCACATGCTAGAAAGTTAAAATGCAAAAGCACAGCAGCAGAAAAAAGAATTAAGGAACTCATTTACATTTGCTTGATTTTTAATAATCACTAGCAGATGTTCAAGTGTGTACTATGTCCCAAAACTTCTCTTCAAGAGGAAAACCACAAGAACAGTTATTTTTTCACATTAAACCCTGTCCCTTGTGCTGGAAGTAAACAAGACTGAACTCCACGCTAATAGACACCTTCCCCACTAAAAGGAGGATGCAATTTCCAGTTTACTTGCATGTTCTCCTCCTACTGGCAAGGAACCTGGCAAAGTCCTGCTGCCGGCACTCACTGAAGGTGAAAGAATGAAGCAACCCTGAGAATCTTCTGATATTCATAGAAAGCCTAGGGGCACAAAATGGTGTCCCCTTCCACTTCACTTCTGTGCAACACCATGCTGCTGTCTACACGTGGAATTGCAGGCAATTTTGTTAACTTTGTTATGTACCACAGGCTTGGATTATTTTCAAAAGCATTTTTGACCCCTACAAAAGGATTTTCCACCCTATGGAATACAGCCTATAGAATGTTAAAACCTGCTCATTTTGAGAAAACTTGAGCATTGCCCCCTATTTAACTACAGAGAAGCCAAAGCTACTTCTAGCACAAAACACTGTGCAGCTTCAATATTCTTCTAGTATTATTTTCAGTATTCTCAGATATCTGAGGGACATTTGCAAAACCTGTTCACTTCCCAGTGCCCAAGCAGGAGACAAACAAAACCAGCACCGTTCAGATGACTGAGCTTCCCACTTCCTTACTCATGCGACACCTGGATATTACCCAAACCCCTGGTCTCTGATCAGTTCAGAGCTGCTCTTTGTTCCTGATGATACACCAAATAATACCAAACATATCAGCAGCTCCCTCCCTAGTAATTTGACCAGCTGCTAAAACTCAAGAGGATGCAAGATCAAAGCCATGTGACTGAAGGAAAAGTCTCTTTTCACTTTGAGCAGTCTTTTCTCTGCAATTGTGCTTTAAAAAAAAAATTGTTTTACAGACCATTTCATTCTTGCTTTCCAATCTCAGAAAAACATGTGTACCTCAACTCTAGCAATCGTTCACCTTCGCCCTAAAAGCAAGTTGCACTAGCCAGAAAGCCACAGATTACTGCTGGCAGAAAAGCCAGAAATAACAATGTATGGATCATTTTAGCCATCATCTGAACAGCTGAGAAACTTCCTGTTCAATTAAGCCCTGCATTCATCCCTACCATTTGAATAAAATCTTCCATCTACTGGCAGGAAGTGATGAAAGTTGCATGGTCAGTAGGTTGTGGGCATTTTAACCTCTTGCAGAGGTTGCAGCTTGCAATTTAACCACACCTGAAACCAGATATCTGCTCTTCCCATTGGGACAGCCTTTAGAAGGATCCTCTGCCATCTGGCTATTGCCAGGAACTCAACATTTCTCTTGTAAAACCTACAACCTTTAGACACACAGTGAGAAAAAAAAGAAAAGAGACTCAAGACATCCTATATCTGCTGCACTGACTTTATTCTGATAAACAGCAAAGTGATCACTTTTGCATAAAATACTCATCAGTCACATTCACTGTTTTGCCAAAAAGGATTACTAAACAGAAACATGTGAGTGAGCTATTAGGGGAAGAAAATAAAATAAAAATCAGTATATTCCATTACGTTAATCCTATGCTATTCTTACATATTTCTGAATTCCTTAGGTTAAACCTATGCTATTCTTATATCAACTCTGAAGATAAAATACAAACTTTAGCAGGTGCGGTCTCTACTTTTTGGTCTCTTTTCCTTCATCATTGTGATTTTTGCATTGAGTTTCTCTTGGAAGCAAACCACGACCCTCTCCAGGCTTCCTCCCCAGGAGTCAAACAGCCCATTCTTGCTAGTCACTCAGGCAGACGCAGTCAATTGTCCCAGTAACTCTGTTCATGCCTTCTTTCAAGCCATGCCACATCCTGCTACCAGTCAAACTGGCCTGAAAAGGAAAGGGGCCATTCACCTCGAACCTCTTCTTTACATGGATGCTAAATCCTCTGAGAGGGGGCTGGCTGGACTGCCAGAGCATGCTGTCTTTCTCTTCCTTCTGAATGCCAAAAAAAGTAGTTGGGAACTAATGATATGAATGGAAACTATGGTAACAATTCCTGTGCCACCACAATCTATAGTCTTCCCTGCAGACTCTCTTTCTTTACCTGCTGTAGTAAGTATTCAATACTCTCTTGCTTCTTGTTGCATGTGTAACATTCCCCTGTCCCTGGAGACTCCAGTAAAAAGATGTGGTGCATATCGAGCTCATTTTGGTACCAGGTAATCACAGTAAAAAATCCACACAGACACACACTAATTGTGCGTACACAGCACAGATCTGTCCAGGAAGTGAAAAAATACAGTTCCTCTGAGAAGACTTTGTTCACAGAAGAGTGAGATTTATCAGTGCTTCTTCCCTAACACTCTCCTTAATTTTACTTTTAGGATACACAGTGGTACGTGAGCAGCAGCTCATGTGACATTTGATGATACAACCCAGATAAACTAAGAGCTTGCTGATAGTGGAAGGAGAAAGTCATGTTCCTTCTAGTTCTGCATCCCATTCTGCACACTGACCAGGAAGGAATAGGAAGGAAAAGCCCAAGTGGGAGAAGGACAAAGGGAGCGGGTCCACACCTTTCTGGAGCAGCAACTGCTGCAGTGCCTCACCTGCATCTTCCCACCCTAAGTGAGGGGGTTCAGTTTGGTTTAAGCTGATCTCAGCGAAGGCTGCTGCAGAAAAAAGGTGGGGTATATGTTCTTCTCTTCATCTTCCAGCCACACGTTCCTGCTTATGCCAGCACTAGAGCTTCTGAGACCCCCAAATCAGCTGGCTGAGGAAGTCGGGCTAGCTGATAATTTATAGATTGGGTGTTTTACTTTTTGGGGTTGGGTTTTGTAAGTGCAGAAGTGCTAGTGCTGGCACAAAAGAGGCGGCAAGAACACACGAGAGGGAAGAACAGGACTGCCTTTTCCAGTAGCAGCTTACATTAAGATCACCCTAAGCTGACTGATAAACACATTAGTTACTGAACTGTAAAATTTTAACAGAAAACGTGCCTGGCAGCAATGCCAGTGTGGTCCCCTTCACTGTCAACCCTTTTGCAACAAGGAGCCCAGTTTCCACCAAGACAAGCAAAGAAGACAAATTTGGGTGGGGTTTTTTACTTGGTAATCTTGGGAGTTTTTTAAGAGTTTTTCTGAAGTAATGAAAAGATCTGATTTCCATCACTTCTGCCCCCATGAGCAGACCACCCACTATTTGCCCCTGTACCATCACAAGCAAAGCCCCAGCTCACAAACATTTAAAATAGAAACGACAGGATGACATTCCAGATGCTGCCTATACTGACAATGACACTGCATAAAAGGTGCACTGAGCACTTTCTAGGTGCCCCATGGGCAAAGTCCACTGGCTGGCACTGTGTCTCTCTGGAAGTGTTCCTGAGGTGTGGCCGCAAGGCTGTGCCACTGATCAGCTGTGCCCAGCCTGAGGGGACACCTGACAGCCAGAGTAAAGGAATGGCCTCAAGAGCAGACTATTTGTAACTTCCAGGAATACATGCTTGCAACAACCCCACTGTTATTTTACATGCAGTAAACATCTCCATTAGTCTAAACAAGCTCTAATAATTAATTTCACACTTCAAGAGGAGACTATCTTCAGCCATTTTAACCTGCTGGTGGACTTGCTCTCTGACAGGCAGCAATGTGCCTCCTTCCTCTGACTGTGTTGTTACAAACTCACTGCACTGCCACTGCAGTAGTTCCTGCTGTATACATACACACACACCAGACTGCTCTACACCCCTGACATCTCATCTCAAATGTGATCCACAACAACGAGCCTCAAACATGTTAGCCCCAGTGCTCACCTTGCTCTTTGCTGGACCTTTATTTTAGCTGCAACCTTGATCCCCCATAATAGATTGAATGCCTAAGCTTAAACTTCTTTCCAGATCTCTCCTTCACAGAATCTCCTTACAAGAGAGATGTTCCTGCCTATTGCTACAGCTGGCTGTGCTCATCTCTCAAACCCCACTGGAGTCAAAACGGCTTCTGTCACAGCCCATCAGCACTCAGCCCTGTCACCTGCAGCTCTGGCTCTGGGGACAGGAGGCCACTCACCAAGGAAACCTCACATCACTGAGCACAATCTTGTAAATCTGTCTGAAAACACCCAAAATCCTGGGATGCTTCCTCCCAGCACCTTCCCTCCTCCTCAACAACAGTAAGACAGTAGTTGGTCACTAATTTACTGGCAGTTCTCAGGCAAATCACTTTTCTATCCCTTTTCCAGACTGAAATTAGACATTGACTGGAAAAGGGCAGGCAGAAGGATTAAAATTCTATGAAAAACAGTATGTGCACAGCCACGCCTGCTTGAATCAGATGAGGGCTTGAGGTCAATTTCCCACATGGTCATACAAAAGGTGATGGCAAGAGTGTTCCCACACAGGAGTGGCAAAAAGTTGGCAATTACTTCAGCTGGGGCTGCCCGGTGAACATTTGATGAATTCGACATCAGTTCTCTTAAATTCTCAAATGCTGGGCACCTGAAAGGCAATTGATGAGAATGCCACGCAAAACTCCACCAAGAATGAAAGAAGCAAAATGGGAAAGAACACTTAGGCAGTAAGAGAAAGCAGGCAATAAGGCCAGGAGCAATAAAGAAAATAAAACATTGTGAGGGAATGCAAAGAGCTGTCAGTGTGTTCATGAAAAGGGAAAGTTACCTGAAAATAAAATGGAAATCCTGTGAGGACCAGTTGACTAAGGAGAGAATGGCCACAATAAATAAAGCCAAATATTTAAATAAAGCCACAACATGCCTGATTAGAAAACTGCAGAAATCTGACAAAACATGCAATCCTTTTCATACCCAGCCAACCACTGAGCCACGGGTAAACAAATACAGGGAGGATTTCACAAACCCCTCGAGTATTTTCTTGGTTTAAAATTATATTAAATATGGGTTCAGTAGCTCAGGATACTGTTCAAAATAACAAACAAATGCAACCACAACGGGTTGTGTGAGTGACTGCCCTTAGCACTAAGGAAATCTTAATAGCTTGAAGGTGAGAATTAAGTCAACAAAGTCAACAAATAAAATAAATGCATCTCTTATCACACCCTTACCAAGGGAAGACAATGCCAAAAGGCAGAACTAGAGATGCTTCTCCTGAGGCCTCGCTGGCAACACAAGACTGCCCCAATTTAATTTAAGTTTTGTTAAATCAGTTCAAATCCATGTGGACTGTTATGGGTTAAGAGTAGGTTAAACCAGTGCCTTGTTGACAGATAAATCAAAAAGACAGCCTGTCTATACAGCCTCTTGTGCCAGTTTAACTTCATTAATTTAAAAGCTGCATCTTAATTTATCTTAACATAAGCCATCTAAAAATCTCAGCAAAGCACCACCACTAAGACTTGAATGATTTTGGATCAGTAAATCCAAAATCCCTTTTAAAGCTATACCAGATTCCAGCCCACCTACCCCACAACGTGCTCTCTTCTCTGGTCATTTTCTACTGCAGACAGAGGCAGATTTTGCCTTTAGAAGAAATTTAAGCTGCAATTCCACTCCAAATATTCAAATTCTATACTTTGGGAAAGGTAATACCTCCAGCTTACATTTTGAATCTATATGGGCAGTATTGAAACCACAGCAGAGACCCTGGTCTCATACTGAGTTAAAAATCTGAGTTTTGCCAAACATGCTTATCTGTATTTTTGTGGCTCTCTCCCTACCCACGAGGGACTCCTCACAGCCAGGCAGCTTCAAAAGTGTTCCAGCTCCTCCATGCATCATTGTTACATAAATCTGCAAGATCAGAAGCTACACTAGAAATAACTGGGTCACTAACAGTATCTCTCTTCATAGCCATTGCGTGACCTTAGCCAGCCTGACACGACTGATGTGGTTCACAATGCTTAAAGCTAAATAAAATTAAATTACATAGGTAAGTTTTACTCTTTCAATGTTCTATACATGCATATACATGCACACACACATGCACATATACATATGTATGTTACCTGAAGTGAAAAGGCATGATTGGAGACAAACATCAGAAATATGAATAGCTGATTTTTAGATTACTATAATAAGCTTAGCAGAAGGTATTGCATAATTTAATGAGATAATAAACTGTCATAATTAACTGCATTTTACATACCTTTCCCCTTCCCCAAGGGGAAAGAAAAGCTTTAAAAGCAATCAAAAATCAAAACTAAACACTCCTCCAGATATAGGGACCCATCCTACCAAAATCAGTGAGCCAAACACCGTAATACCTACAAAAGATGGTTCTGAGGGAACTGAGAGTTTCAGACTATTTCTAGCTCTAGCCCTTTAAGGAAGGTTTTCTAAATCCAAAAGAAACCAGTGGAGTACCAACACCTTCAAAGTCCAGATGCAAAGCAAAGCAGCTGTTGGTAGCTCACATATTCGCCCAGCATTGGTATATCAAGTTAATGACTACTCAGTTTTACCGAGTGGTACCTTTAGAAGGATTTAGCAGCCAATTATTACATACAATCATTTCCCTGAAGAAAGGAGGTTTTAGGGGGAAAACCAGAAGGGGAGGGGGGAATAAGGATAGTGAGCTATGTTATCCTCTACAAGCCAAGAGCCCCAGAGATGATCTTTGGTATGAATCCCCACCACAGTGGCCATAAGGTTCCCTGGGTCATAGGGGACAAGCAACAAGTCAGGGCAGCTCTTTCTCTGCACCCCTCTCTCAGTAGATAACATGGAATTCTCTAAAACTGTTTCTTGGCAAGGTTTCAGTGTTCTGCATTCCACTCAATGAAGGAAAATCATGCTCAAGGCACTGTTGTTGGAACAGCTTCAGCTGACCCAGAACATCAATCTCCCCCATCTGGACAGATACCATGAAAATGAGATACATCAAAAGTTAAGGTTTATCACTATTTAAATGAATCATTTGAATTCTACAGCAGAACAAGGTGGTACTCTTCCCTCCCTCAACTTACATGCTTCTAGACAAGAAATACAAATAAAAACTATGGTACCTCAATTTACAGAATCTCAGAAACAACTCCTGGGGGGAAAAGATCCCTATCAGTCTACAAATATTGTACAGGTAGCAGTATAAATAGGTAAATTTAATTATCAGCTTCATAATACAGTAGGGTTATAGCAGCTACCTATGCTGAACCCAAGTTTCCTCATGCTAAGAGCAACTTGACGCAGAAACTGTGGTACTCAAGTGAATTTGCTCATGAAGCAGAGGATGTTCAAACCTGGGGAACTTTGTCTTTTGTATGTTGGGTGGTGGGATGCAGCAGAGTGAAGGAATTCTTCAGGAGAAGCAGAGAAGAATTTACAGCATGTGAAATGCTATTCCAGAGCAGTACTGATGGATTTTAACTAACAATGGGGACTTTAGAAGGCTAAAGCTGTCCAAAAGAAATACCTATAGCTTTTTATACCATCTCCAGGAAAAGGGCAGCTATTCCCTTATCCCTATTTATATTATTTATTATATTTATCTTATTTGTATTTCTTATTGTATAAGAAATATAAATCTGCAATAAAAAAAAGCCCAAGGGAGAAAACCAAACAAATCAAACCCCTTCAAAACCTGAATGTCTCACAGTGTGAATTCCAGCAATTCTGCCTAACACATGGCACTGGGGGGCTCTGGGATACCACCACTGAAGGGCTGGTAGCTGCAGATGTCAGTAAGCAGTTTGTTTTCATCAATAACACAAGATGCCTGTAGCATCACCAGTTTTACTATGTTCATTGTTTATTAGAAAACACAACTGTCTTATTTTTTATTAGCTGGCATTTCTCAAGGTTCCCTGCCTTTATTTTTCTTTCCCTGGTATAAATGAGCACATTCGCCAATAATACAAATAATACAGTCTAAGGAGAAAATGAAGCTTGCACTGTGGGATGTTCATTGTGTGAGGGCAGAAAATTTAAAGCAGTGATAAATGCATTGACTTACATTTCACATATCATTAAGTAATGCTGAATCCTATCCTCAAAACACCCATCTTGACAATGCAGCCCTCCTAACAGAGGGGTGATCCCCCAGCAGACACGGCAAAGCACCGTGCTGCATTATATAACAACATTTTCCAGAGGAATGAGCAGAGCACTTTCTGTGATGCACGGGGAGCGTACAAGCTGTCACTGTGCACTCAGCATCCTCTTCTACAGGGACTGTGCAGCAGAATCAAGTCGCTTGTAGGTGTAAAAGGAAGAATAAATGACATTCAAGTAACATCCATGTTTTGAAGTGCAGGTAGTGCCCAACATCCCTGCATTGCCTAATTAAAATCCACAGGAACTCAAAGCAACACCCATCCAGAGATAAAGGACTCTCACATATGCACCTCAGATATCGCTTCTGCCTTCCTAATGAGCTGCTAGAGTGCAGCTCTGCACTGTGACTCTGCACCCTCTTTCTGCACCAGCTAAGCACCACTGATTTATATGTGCTGGCATTCACACGGAGGGAGGGGAGGGCAAAAAGAAAAGAAACACAAAACCCCATCTAATCTCATATCTCATCCCACTGAAGAACTTTCAAGGGCTTGTCAGCTGATGAGGTGTGCTGCTGGCATTGAGTATTGCCAGTGCTCAACATTCTTGCTCTGTGTTTCATCCACCCCAGTAACCTAGCAGAAAATCTTCATAAATCCTCCCTGTTACATTCAATCTGGAAAATAACCACAGTGACACAATGTTTTGGAGCTTTTCATTTCTACACTCATTAAAATAATTAAGGAACTGAGACTGACATTAGGGTTTTTTTTGTGGGGTTTTCCAAGTCCTCGTTAAGAGGTTCCATGGCCGACATGACTCAGAAATTTAGAGCTCATTATACAGAACCACTGAAATTAGTATTCTGTTCATGGGCTTAATAGGTATTTAAGCAATGTAAGAGACAGGTTTTGTTTTGTTCTTTTTTAATTGATAGAATAAACTGTATTCAAATGCTCAGAAAAAGTCTCACTTGTCTGAGAAGCAGAGAGAGATGAATGAGCCAAGCACAAACAGACCTAGGGCCCTTTGTTGCCAATAAGTGGGTTTCCTCCTCCATCTCCAAGCCCGTCGTAATTAAAGATAGAAGCTCACCTAATGCTCAGGAAACGCCGTAAACATTTGTTTTCATTAAGACTCATATTGGGAAACCACGCAGATGCTGTTGAATAAAACCTAGCAGAAAAACACTTCAGTAGAAAAGGTTGGGATGGTCCAAAGAAACAGCAGAGTAAGGAACAAACAAGGAAGAAAACAAAGCAGAACAGTCAACAACCAATTCATGCATCCTGGACTGACTAGTGATCACTAAAGAAGTACAGAGAGGAGCACAAACAGAAAATGGATTTCTGTTTTAAGAACTAAAGGGTTCAGTGCTTTTCAAACAAAAAACAGCAAACCCTCAGAAGAGGTTACCTCAGAAGAGCTAAACATTCTTCACACTATGTTAAAAAAAATGAACCTGAGTGAGAAAAGCAAAAAGGGATTCTGCTACCCCTAATAGTTACTGGGACTGGAAGGGGTGTGGAGTGTCCTGGAAGGGAAGAAAAGACTTTCTTCTTCCTGTATGTTATTTGGAATCATGAATAACACTGCCATACACCTTCAACACCTGCCTTCTTGATCTACTTCCTTGAAGCTTCTTGCTACAATGCTCCCCACAATTTCATCCTCCCCTCTTCCCCCCTCTCACCCAAGAAAGGTGTCTACCTCAACAGGATATTCTTCTATTCGCAATAGGAAAAATATATTTCTGAATATGTTTGTGTCCTCCAGCCTCCACTTAAAGGAGTTTTTGTAAATTTGCTTTTTAAGCTGGGAATGTCAAGCTCTAAAAGACCTGTCCCCTGAGCACTGAGAAGTCTTGGGGGAAAAGAACACCCAGAGGAAAGGATAGGTCAGAACAAGCACATAGTATCAGGGTCTGGAAATCTGCCCAGATACTGCAATACTGTTGCCTGTCTTCATGTCAAACACTACTTCAGACCAAAGGGCCTTTAAAAATCATTACATGAAGATATCGTATGTGAAGATTACATCCACATTTCCTTTTAGAAGACACAGTAACAAGAAGTTGTAACAAATTCCCTTTCAACTTGCCTTTTTCATGTTAAAACTTAGAAATAATGATGTGACAGATCTGCATTTCTAACATCAGAGTTCTGCCTCAAGAAAAGGATCTTCATGTCCCAGAGCTGAGAAGAAACAAGAAACAGCAACTGCCCTAGACCCTGCCTTTCTCACCCATCCCAGCCCAGAAACTTCCTTCCTCTGTATCAAGAAGACCAAGTATTTTGGTAGTGACCTGAGTGTTTTGTTGAAACTGGGAAATTAGCATACAGCTGCATCCCCAGGCTGGCAGAGGGCTTTGAATGGCACGTAAAAACCTGACAGAGAAGCAAATCAATTTGAAACCTTGAACTGGAGACAGCAGGTAACACCATGGAATCACACACGCACACACCCACACCAAACAGCTAAAGCAGTTAAGTTTCCCGAAACTGGGCAGTTTCAAAGTAAGGGGTTGGGAACCAGCGCTCAAGAAGATGCAACTAAACTGAAAATAATGATCATATTTTGGAGTAAAGTTCCATATTGGAAAGTTTCTGTGACTTGAAATAAGAGGAACACAGTGTGGCCTAGAATACAACAGTGTACTTTTTGTTAACTATTTTTATTTAGTTGCCCCATAACACTGGGAAAAAAAGTAAATGAGAGATTATTCAATTTTTACTACGAATGAATGGCATATACTCTCTGTAGTCCCACTGAATAAATAACCCTGCATAGCTACAGCTTCAGGGCAAATGATGCAATGCAGGACCGACCTCTAATGCAGACTGTACCAAAAGCTTCGAACAAACAATCCTGTGGGTGAAGAGGATGCCCTTCTCTGGCACTAAAATAATCAAGCACCCAACAAGTATAAAACCCAGGTCAGCAGCCATCCAGTCAATAAACAGTTCCTCAAACCTCACACCAACCACCTTGAGCAGAGGCAGCAAGCTGACACAAGCCAGGTAAGAGCCTGGGGAAATACACAGCACAGGGTACACTGCATCATCACCTTCTGATGGCTCATTCTGTGGTGTAAGACTCCAGCAGGTATACACAGAGTAAGATAATTGAAAAGGAAAATAAACAAGACTCCTTGAAGGGCTACTCCAAGTGCAGTCAAAACCAGGGGCACTTCATTTACAGCATTCTTCAGCCTGCAGACATCTTAGGAAAATGTCCAATCCACTGAAATCAATAATAAATAAGCACTTTCAGTGGATCCAGGAATTAACTCTTGTTCTTTAAAAATGGATTTGAATGCAGTTGTGCTGATAAAGCACTCTCAAAATCCTCCTTCAGGGAGAAAATTTTTTTTGTTTATTTATGAATATCTATGTTAATTTAATATCAGGAAAAGGAAGAATGATAAAGCCAAAAATAAACACATACAAAACAGATATAAATAATATAATTTACTTATACTTTGCCCTTGAAAACAATATACAACTATTACTCCAATCTTTAACTGCTCAAAACTCTGCCAATTAAACTTGAAGATGGAAAGAGAGATACAGTGATTAAGTGCTGTTCAAGGCCACCCAGTATGGCAAAAATTTGAACATAAAGCTGCATGGTACCTAAGCTGCTGGGGATTGTACTGCCCAAAGATGAACAAATGTTTGAATTTATGTTTTAGGAGGGTCCTGCAACTATAACCTTCAAGGAAAAAAAACAAGCTTTTTTCATGTGGCTTTTCTTCTGAATTACTTCAATTGATTCTTCTGATAAGAAGAGTGTAACCTTTACTCAAATGCTATTTCCCCTCTTTTTCCATTTCTCATCTGATTCATCTTTAAAGTTTATTTTGCAGTCCATTTGGAAACTGGAAGCAATTAAATACTCTTAATCTGGGATGGCATATAGCACACGTATCAAAAGTGAATTTAACAGCAGGATTTCTATGTAACAGAAATGAAATATAATGAGTAAAAATCAAACCTTCATTGCATGGTAACATTTGTCTACGTATTGCATAATACTTTAAATCTATTTTTCAGGTAGTGAGAGGATTTCACAGGCCTAGAGACATAAAAGTGAGGGTCTCAGAAATTGTGCCACACCTAGTTTCTCTTGTTCTGTTACAAATTAACCCGGTGGGATGAACTAGCTTTCAAGGAAAATCAATAGTGGTCAATTTTTCTAGTGCAAGACAAACATAAAAAGTACATGCACACTAAGATACTGCAAAATTAGAGGGCCAGCTTGATTTCAGGCTTCTGACCTATGAATCACGGAGGCTGAAAGATTTCTCAATCTCTGTTAGAAAATTTCATGATTTTCTATGTGCAGGTGTAAAGAAGATATAACTAAAAATAGAAGTAATCAAGAAAGTCCCAGCTGCTTACTTTAACAGCAAACTAGACGTATGCAAAAGAAAAACATGAGACTCCCTTCTAAAAAAAGAGTTGATTAAAATTTTAGAGTAATTTATTTTAAAATGCACATTTTGCTTGACAACTTGCAGAACAAATTGTCAGTGGGCCAGAAATAATGTGAAGCATAATAAAGGAGCACAGGAGACAAAAAGTAAAGGGTTTCAGAGTCTCTCCCTTGTCTCATGAGGAATGGGAATGACCAAAGGAGATGGCATTGTTTGCTTGCTTAGAATAAAAATGAGAGCAATATTGTCCTGGAGGGCTGAGTTGATGAGGACACCCAGCCACCACCCAGAGGATCTGATGTTCCTCCTGTTCCATCTTTTTCCCCAAAGCCACCTCTGCTGTGCTCCCTGTGGTGCCCAAAGGATCTGTCCAATAAAAGTTCTGCTAACCCAGCATAAAACCACCTATCTTTGCTTTGGCCAGGTGACAATCAGTGCCAGATCCAGCACAAATGAGGTCAGGGAAAGGCTATGCCTCCTTATCACTTACATATCATTTGGCTGCATAGTGGGCTTTTAGGCTGCAATTTCAATCCAACACTCTGAATGGGAGGGGAAGAGATTTGTACTAACCTGACCAACAGCCCAAGGTAGGGTATTTACACAATTGTAAAATGGGGGGTCTTCTCAGTAGGGTCCTGATTGTGCAAAGCCACAGGTGACAGTGTACAGTGCTCAAGAGACCAAAGGAAAATAGTGTAATAATCACCTAGGGCAAGATGTCTCTAAAGAAAGAGGGGAAAACCTCTGAAGATGCAGTTACCATAAGAAACACATCCATCAAAAGAGGAGTGCAGCTACACTGGCTTTCCAGGTGGGATGTCTGCTCAGACAGGCTGTTGTGGTAGAACTTCTCAGTTGGAGAGCACATTTGAAATCCAAGTCATTCAGCAAAGCAATGATAGCAAACCATAGACACCAAGTGAAACAATGCATCCCCAAGAGAAGGGGTTTAGAAATACAACAGCACACATGCAAAGGAAAATATCTGTTGCAGAATAGCTGACTACCCAAACATCCGTGTTTCTCTGTTAAAAGCTGGGATATATAAAGCTGTATATAAAGAGCTATCAAAATTATGATGAGGTGCAAAGAAAAGTCTCTCAGACTTAAAAGGCTAACGATGTGTAGTCTCAAGTTTTCATTTCTTCACCCGAGAAATTTTAACTTACACCAAAATATGTTTATATTAAATTCCAAAAGCTGCCATTTAAAATAAATAAATTCTAAATGCTGTCCTTGACACTCAGCATACATACACACAAATGTTACCAGTTAATTCATTTTAACAGAATTATGACTTCCATGAACAGCTCTTCAACTGTGAAGAAAGATCAAATCAGATAATAGCTCCAGGCATGACCCTTTTAACTATGGACCTCCTCACTGTCTACTCATATCCCAAATTTTTTGTCCATATAAACAAATACCTACAGGATTTCATGAAAGTAAAAGCATTGCAGGCAAACAACATGTTGCAACAGAAGAGATATTAGAAATCAGCCTGTACAAAGTCTACTGACTTTATTGAAAAGATAAATAACAGCTGCAGGAGCTCCAGGAAACAAGGAGGGCAAGGGAGGAGAAGAGGACGAGTGGACAGCCATCTCCATAGTAACTACAACTATGAAACTCAGGGGAGAACTTGTCTGAAAGCTGAAAGAAGGATTCTACCAGAGAACATAGACTGTAATATAACTGAAAAAAAATAAGAAAGTTCCAAATGATTTTCCACACGGTCAAGGGTCCCTTAAGCTTTAGTTTATTTAATCATAGTCAAGAACAAATACCAAGAGAGAAAAGCAAAGGAAAAAAAAAAAAACATAAAATCAAAACATAATGATGACATGGCCATTACTGTACAAATTACTTAACAATAAACATACTGCTAAGAAACTAAATATACAAATGTTCAGATTAAGAAGAAAAAAACAGTTAGCCTCCCTCAGTAAATTCTGTGCTACTGAATGCAACAATGGGAGAAAGAAAAAGCACTATACCAGCACAAGCTAGGTGATATTTCCTGTGATTTTTCTATCAGCGAAAGAGACCTGAGAAGATTCTAGATGAGATACTTAAAATATGGAGATTTATACTTTTCAAATTCTGTTCAGACTTAGAAAACTCTCACCAACCCAAACTGTGATGCTGGTGACTTGGACTGACCTATTTTTGAACAGTATTCACACCACTCCAAGCCTGCTATCCATCTGGGAGTCTCAAGACCCAGACCCTTACCTGAAATCTCGATCTGACCCATAACAACACTAATACCTACACTGCTGTCAGTTTTGGTGAATCAGCAGTAGCCCACGTTCACGCTGTCACTTGCAAGGAATATGTTGAGAATATATTCCTATTCACTCACACATTGTCCATATCAGCCACAAGAATAAATACAGAACAGGATTTTCTATAGTTCAGTGTATGCCAAACCAGCATACAGTATGAATACAATCTTCAAATACTTATAAAGATTTTAAAAAAACCCCAGAAACAACCAAACCAATAAACCCAAAACCAAAACAACACAAAACAACCCACCACAAATATCCTTAAGGCTCAGTATATTAGGACATACTTCCTCTTTAAAATATTGGAATGGTGCTCTCTTTTTTATAACATTATCTTTGCACAGCATATAGGTCAACACCAGAGGTAGCAAAGAGTTATGTTAGCCCAAACATCACGCCAGGGTCTTATACAGGCAATGGCTTGTGTGCATTAAAAAAAAATTCTTACACATTGGCAAACAAATTTGCTTGAAAAAAGTGTTTTTTTCAATTATTTCCTACATCAGTTTAAAGCAACCTCTCCCTAGTATTAAAACAATCAACATCTGGCCTGTCATACACAGGGATGAGACATGAATTATGTGATTCACAGCTAGGGATGGGTTATCAGGCAGCTGAAGGAGTGTATGCCATACACAGAACGACAGAAACAACTGCACATATCCTGTCTGCTTTGGAAGCTTCCTTGATCCCTCAGTGAATGAGTCCAAACTCAAGGCCATGAAGACCTTTCCCTGCAACTCTGACTTCTGAAAAGAGGGTGGCAGGTGAGAACAAGCAAGTTTGAATTGGACATGGCATAACTCTTCTCAGCTTGCTATAAATCATACCTTTGTGATTATTAAATCACTACTCAAACAAGTTGTTTACATAGCTGCCTACCCACAAAGTACAAGTGTTCCCAGATTATTGTACCTTGTTATATCTTTGCATGTCGGATAGAAGAATTCGTGTCACAACTGTTTGTTCCTTTTGAAAATACTGAAAGAACATTAATCACCCAAATTCTTCCTTTTCAAACTACATACAATGATCTTCTTGACTTGAATTATAAAGCAGGTAATCTTTTTACTATTCCTCTGCAAGTCCACTCCAATGAACTTCTATTGCTTTGTTTATAAGGCTTATTATTTAAATATAAATATGCAGCACGAAAAATATATTCCTATCATATCAGCATTTTGGGGGGGGTTAAAAATTATTATATATAAATCTTATTGTCATTTTGGTTTTATTGTGGATTAATGTAGTTCTTCATAAGCAAACAACTAGTGCAGATTTGCACTGCCTATTGAAATTAGAAAAAAATAACAGAAGCACCTGGTTGATAAGTGGGCTTGCATTGAGTTGTAGCAGGCAACAGCTGAACACAAATACATTATATAGTGTACCAATTAGTGAAAAGACTATTCACTAAAAAGATCCTGGAAAAACACTTTGATATTATGAGCAGTCTCCTGCTTTCACACCCAAATCATAATACACTGCTCTCTCCATCACCTACAATACCAAGCAGAAATCTCTCCAAAACTTGCAAATGTGGGAACAGGATTGATCTTGTTTTACGTCTTGCGTGAAAGGTGCTAAGTCTAGTGCTAAAGAGACTGTTCATTATTAACTATAAAAACAATTTAACAAAAAGAAAAAAAAAAAAAAAAAAAGGGAAAAAAACCCCCAATCCCTAGTCCCCTCAACCTTTTGACAGCCCTATTGCAAGAAAGTCCTTTGCAAATCAAGTTGAAAAGGATATATCCTAAAAGAAACCACTTAAATTAGCAGCTTGCCTAATATGCAAAAGCTTGCCTACCCTTGACTGGCTTTTTTTTTGTGCTGAGGGTGCAAAACAGCTCTGCCAGCCTAGCAGCTGTGCAGCCACCAGCCAAGGGAGATCAGCATGCTTGTCTCCCCTTCCTTGGCCACATACTCCCACCTTCTCATTTGACAAACCTTAACCCTCATGTTGCTCCACAATGAGCCAGTTCAGGGAGTTAAACTTGCATCTAAAAATAAAATTATAAAAAGACAAACAGGAAAAAGAAGCAGGCAGCAGGGAACCAGCATGAGGCAAGGAGCAGGAGCACATCCCATGGGTTGGCCTTGCTATAGTGCACAATCACACTTCTGACTGTCACATGCTTGAGACCGTTAGCAGAAAGCTGCTGTATTAATTAAAGGCCTCAGAAGGTTCCTAATAAGCAACTTCTGGCCAATCTAGCTGTGGCAGCTTAAAACGCTACTGCTCCCCAGTGGATTGTTCCTTTCTCCTGCAGCCAACAACCTTCCCAGCAGGAGAACTGGACAAAGTGTCTTCTCCCAGGAGCTGTGCACATCCTTGGCCCAGCAGGCTACTGCAAGAGAGGAAATTTCTCCAACCTTAATTTTTCCTTAACTAAGTCAATGTCTTTTCTCACCTTAACAGAGAGAATATTCTAACATTAAATTAAAAAAAAAAAATCCAAATTTAAAGCTTAACGGTTAGTAAAATCAGTCAGCCTCCTCCCACTTCTCAGCCCTCTATTAACACAACTTTGCAATAAAGGATAAATGCACCGATGCATTTGGCAATTCCCTGTGTGAATTTTCTGGGAAGTGGCCCATGTAAATAAGTAGCCACCTGACTAGTAACAGGAAGCAAGCAATAGCCTATTACCACCAAAGATCATCATACTGTCACATCAAGTCTGCTCTGCATGTCTCTTCCTGGGTAAGGTGGGCAACTTGTTGCTAGAAAACATGCAGCTGTCTCTATACACTGTTATCAGTTGCCAATGGTTGTAGCCTTTACAGTTGCCCATAAAAATACAAGCATTCAGCACAGAGAGCAAACACCTTTGGCCAGTTACCTATTGATTTCTTGACTGAGAATCATAGCTGGAAACGAGAGATTCACAACAGAAACATGCAGCTACATGGAAGCTACACTTCTCCTTCAGCAATAACCTCTTGTTCAGAGGTTTTGAAAAATGTACGATGTTTACACAGCAAAGACCACCCAATCCAATAGTTTATCAAGTCTATATACCAACAATGGTGTTAAATCTCTTCCCAAAGCATTGAAAAAACCAGAAACTTCTCTCATTTACATGGCAAGTAGACAGCAACCCATTGCACAACAGATTCAGTGTAACATTTGAATGCTTATCTTTTGCTGCATGTTAGAATAACACTGCCACTTTCCACCGCTCTTGGCTGAAAGCAGAATTTACTACTTAGGATTACCCCACTACTTCCCCTCAGACCTGGCCATTAGTAATACACACAGCTCAGATCAAAGTGAATGTTTTCCATCCTTTTGAGTGTAAACTCAAACAAATCTAAGTATTTTGAAGTACTGAGCTTGCCAATCCTCCCCAAACTCTATTTACTCTGTAAGAAGGACTTAGAGTTTTTGGACTTATCTGGAGGCTGTGAAGAATGGACAAAGCTGTACATGTACTCCTCTTCCTCCTTACCATCACCACCAGCTGAAATCTGCAGCACCACAAAAGGCAAGCTAAAGGCTTTTAGAACTGTTCCGAATACTGTTGCAATATAAAATGATACATGTAAGAAGAAACGGAGATGGGAATTTTTGCACCAGATGCAAACTTGGTTGTGTAAGAAGCTTCTTCCAGTCCCCAGAGAGCAAAGGTGTTAATTACTGACTACACACTGATTAGTTGGAACCATTTGAAGCCTAACAGTGTCAGGCCACTGCATTCAAAAACCCTGCTCCATCAAAAAAAGTATCTAAGTGAGTTTCCAAACAAAACCTGCAGTATTATATTAAATCTGCACACTTTCACCGTAACAGCCATCTCTTTCCTTCCACCACAGTGCTCTCTTTATGGCTCTTCAATCAAGCTATATTACTAGAAAAGGGGTTGAAACAGGAAAATAAATAGATGTGATAAATCTTAAGCTGTGCTCGGCTGGAGGTTCTACTGTTGAGTTATTCTGTTTGGCATATATATGTGAAATAAGGAATACTTGTCAGTGATCTCTTAACTGGTCAGCAGCCAAGCTGGTAGGGATTTACCTCCCCCACAGACGCCTGCTAGCACCTACTTATCTACAGCTAAGTCCAGTAACTCACTGGGAGCATCCACTACCAAGTTTTGGCCCAAGGAAGATCTACACCAGGGATGGTTGGCACAGTGAGACCATAAGGCAATGTAAACTGCTAGCAAATTCACCCTCCACTCAATTCGCTACAAGAATTTACAGTTGCTGTTCATCCAGGCTCTTGTGCAAATTGTCTCTGAAACTGGAAGAGTTTGGATCAACTATAAATACAAACTAAAAACCCACACATGCTGCACACATACATGAATCCCTGTTCCCGTTATATAGTGTGACCTCCTCTAAGCAGGGGGAGGAAATGCTGCCAGATTAGTCCCTGAACTGATGGACAGGGGGCCAGAAGACTGCCAGACACAGCAGCTGGGCAGAGGTGGGAAGAAGAAACTGGGAAAAGACTGCCTTCACAGTACCAGCCTGCCATTACACTGAAGAACTGAAAGGTCAAACCAGAGTCTTAAACTACTGAAGAAACTGGAGCCCTTTACAACCAATTCCGCAATTTACTATGCTTATTTACTTAGCACTCTTTTTGTTTCCATCGTGAGTGTGAAATACAGGTGACCTGTTCCTCTAGAAGATGACAGGTTCAAGTTTCTAAAAGACCACTCCTGCCATGTACCAAAAAAAAAACCCAAACCAACAAAACCTCACAACCTATAAAGAAATAAATAGTAACTTACATATAGTGGTTGGTTCAGAGTACATTGCTAAAGCTACAGGGTTTAAAGGTGTATTTTCTTACAAAATTGTCATTAGTTTACCCAGTGTCCTTTGTTTACCCAGTATTCCAGACACAACTCTTTCTGGGATTGCAAAATGACCTGGATTGAAGAAACATTGCATATTCAGCTAAAGCTTAAAAGGAAACAAGAAGATGACATAAAAACACTCAACATGCTCCAGGACAGCTTAAAGAAAGGAACCCGGAAAAGGTCTGTCTTTAAAGAGGAAGCTCAGGGAGGAAAAAAACCAGATAAAAGTCTGTGTTGGGTGTAAAAGGAAACAAAACAAGAACAGTCTCCTTCACAGCAACTGAAGTAACAAATGTAATATTATTTCAACAGTTCATGATGCTTGAAGAAGTAGTGAAATGATGCCTTGCCTTCATGAAAGCTAGAAAAAGTTTTTATCTTGGATCTGTGTTGGGCTGGGGTTTTTTGTTGTTGTTTTTAATCTAGAAAGTACCAAAGGCACTGAGTTGCCTATTATTATGCCAGAACCACCTAGCTGCCTCTCAAGGCTCTGAATTGCCTCAATCCAAACCTACCAAATACTCTTCCAAAAGCTTTTCACCCAGAATACTCAAATGCAGTTTCTGGAGACCGGTGATGTAGAAATCCCACTCATTTCTGAAGCTGGACTGTGCAGGGCACCAAAAGCAGGTACAGCATGGCCCTTGCCAGCCCCAAGTGAGGAAGGGGATGTCCCCCTGGTTGCATTGGCAGCTGCTCTTACAACCATACTCTGGACAAGACATAAAAAACTCATGCTGGTTAGCAATGAAGAAACCTGGCAAAAAGCCTCAATTCATCTTCTTGCTATTATTTTTAATCCTAACCAGCTACTGGAACCTACTCATGGTGTGACCCTGCAAGCCACTATGCCAGCACAGCTGAGGAACAAGGGGACAAACAAAGTGCAGAGGGAAGGAGAAATTCCTTAAGATAATGTGCAAGCAACAGTGGCATGAAATGATGACCACAGTCTCCCAGGATCACACCAACAGTAGATGTCACCTAAACAGCTCAGCAGAAATAATTTTCAGTCCTCCATTTTATCTTATAAAGCCCAAAATCAGCACACAAATATCTTTGCCCTGATGAGCAGTAGGATGCAATAAGCCTTACAAAATTTCTACCAGTATAGAAGATAACGCAAATTCTACTCTGATATGCCTGATGGGCTAAGTGGGCATGTTAGCTAGTATTTGAGTTTGTTGCTTGGGTGCACAGAAAACATTGTGGGGACCAGGGATGGGAAACACTAGAACAGGAACATGAGGATGTCCAGCAAAGCACCAGTCTCCTCATGCCATCAGGCTTCTCGGTGGAATTATAAGGTCATACAGAAAACAGGAATGCTTACTTTGTTTGAAACAGAACTGTTACTATTATTATAATGGTATGGTTCATTTTGGCTCTGAACTAGAATGTGAGAAGTGTGGAGGAAAAAGGTTGAGAAAGCATTTCTGATTCTCTCTTTCAAGTGGCATTTTTTAGACAGCCTGTTTTCATTCTTACTTCATGGAGAGGACAACTCCCAGCCCCTTGCATTCTCAGCATATTTTCTATAATAGATTGGCTTGAAGTCTATGATTTTAACCCACATTTTATACATTCAGTGCCTTCTAGGAAAGAAGAGGCAACTTACTGCAGCAGTACCTCAAAGTAGTCCTTTGCAACTGATACTCATCACACCACTTTACTGTTCAGTTCCTCTCCTCAGAAGCATTCGTTTTGTTCTTTTATGCCTTTTTAACTTCACATGGTTTCATTCACCAAAAATTAAAAATAACAACAGTAGCACTAACTAATGTAGTGATGCTTTCCTTGAAATTAAACAAACATACATATTGACACGGCCTAAGAGGCCAAAGCCAGGGGAGGAGGAGGGAGGGCAGGAGGGGAAAGAGTCTTAAGGAATTTAAATTAGCATTCATCTACTGCAAAATAACAACTGTTTTTCCATGCTTACCAAAACAATAACAAGAACCATCTACATCAATGGGTGAAGCAAAGTTTTCTATATTTTTGCTATCCATGCTGGAAAGTCTGTTTATGACAGGGTATTATGTGCAACCATACCCTATTGCTAACATAAACACAATACTCTAAGACAAAAGGGACAAAGCTCGACTTTAATCACAATGCGCTACTGACCTTTTCCTCGAGGGCCCTTCTTCAAAATCTGAAGAACTAACATCATTGCTTGTTGAGGACACTTGCGATGCATCGTCCTTCTCATTCTCCAGCTGTTCTGATCCTGGTCCTAATCCTTTAGATTGGCCATTAGTGAGAAGTCCTGCAAACATGACAAAGTAGTACACAATATTCAAAACCAGCATTACCAGTGACTTTATAAAAATTTGCATGTGACACAATAGAGAGCTGATGCCCAAAGCAACTGTCTTGCAAAGAGACAGACTGATAACATTGATTTTGCACAGAGGTACTTCAATAAAAATCTGCCAGCCAGCCTGTTTCTAATTTGGTTAACTCTAAGACCCGAATCTCAAATAACTACAATATGGGTGTTTGCAATAGTGTCTATAATCTTGTCACATTCAAAAAAGAGATGCAGTTTAGTCAAATTTATCCTTGTTTTAGAGAATTCCTATTGACTCCTATTGACTGGCATAGATGAGAGCCTTTTGCATATATCTGTGGATTGATATAAAATTAAGCTGCCATTTGGTCCAATTTCATCTTGCTCTTCATTCTGGTGCTTCCAACTACTGCAATTTATGATCCTTTGAAAAAAAATCTTAAATCCCAAAGAAGTGAACATCAAATGTCTACTTCCTGACTTTGATTCTTCTGGCCAAGTGTCACTCATCTACAGAAACTCTAGACTGTCAGAAAAAGTACACAGGACAGCAAAGGTACACAGGCCACAGCTTCCCTCCCTTTTGTGCCTTTTCTCTCCTGGAGCAATGATACAGCAAGCAGAGTCACACAGATGGAAAACAGCACTGGACCTTTGCAAGCATAACGTTTAACAAATTTCGTGAATTCTATGCCAACAAGTACCTACAATATAGTATGAGTCTTACAAACAACAGTAGACAAGCAATGAAACTACTCCGACTTAAGGAAGAATAAAAATAGTAACATATTCGTCTGCAGGCTCAGGGATGAGAGGGAAGAAACACTTTTATTAGCTCACTATTTACTTGATGTTTTAAGAGCTTATTACCAGAGGAGCTGCAATTTTATCCAGGAGAATGCTTTCTCATCTCTCCACCCAAATAGTTTTACAAATGGCATAACAAAGCTTTGTTTCACTGCTGTATTTCCTCAGAGAAATGCTGGTAGGACTTCCCTCCCTCCCTTAGCCATTTCAGTTTTCCTTTCTATAACTGCACTTCAGAAAAGAAAACATGGCATCTCTACCAAGATGAGCCAGGCAGTGAGGCTGGTCAGAGTACTAAACTGAAAACACTAAGAACTGCAGTTCAAGAGTTTCCACCAGCACTACATCAGTGCCACACCATTTCAGACCTCTATTTTCAGGAAAATCACCATCCAGCACCATCAATGCACTTACTCATTGTATAACCAAGCATTCAACCAAACTCAGCTCCAAAGAGACATCAAAGCATAACCAGAGCAGGAACAAAGATACCTCCTCCAGTGAGCTGCTCTCTTTAAGTATGGAAAATGTTCCTTCCCCACAAGGGGATTTATTCACTGCTCACTTGGGCACTACAACTGCTAGCTGACTCTGAACCTTACCAATTCCAATCTAGTTGCTTTGATTTGCCATTTTTAAACAGCCTAATCCAAAGCCTGTATAATATCTCCCTCTCCTTTTCCCTATCAAAGTTTGCTCATATTCATTATGAACTACACCAAATTTCTCTTGACTTGGGAGCCAGAAGCGGCAATATGGTGGCCACAAGCTGTAATTTTTGCATATTCTGTTTTAAAAATATAACCTACAAAGGAGAAACATGGGGTTTTTTTGGTTGTTTTTTTTTTTTTCCCCGGGGAAGAATCACTGAAGTGGTAGCTCAATATTTTCCTAATTGCTCACAGAGCAAAAGTTGAAACAACACACCAATTTTTGCATTAAATTGTCTCTTCTAGCCAGCTTAAGACTATCAGGGAGAAGTAAAATGACCCAATTTACATTTTCTCTCCCCTTTTGTTGAATTCCTTTTGAAATTTCCTTTCTAATAAAGCAATCCCAAACCCAACAAATAAAACAAATTTCAGAATCAGCACACAATACTACAAAAGGGTTTGTAATGTAACAACACAGTGATATGACGCAGGGTAACAGCATCCCTTCAAAGCATTCCCAAGGAAGTGAAGGCAAACTTTGAAAAAACACTGAACAGACGATATTTCTATGCTGAACTCACCCCCTCCAGAAGCCCTAGTGCCTAAGTTTATTCTTATAAAAGTTTCAACTTTTGCTTTGCATTTTTCCATGAAACCACTGCTGATAAAATTTACAATTTTTGAACTCCAGAGAAGTCTAAATCAAGCATATCATTTGAGGCCTGACACTCAGTAACTTAACTCTTATGGCAGAATTTGATTACGTTTTCCAAAAGCAGTATTTTTTCTGGAGACTTGCCACAGGTAAAACCCAGGAACCTGAAGTATACGAGTCAAGAAAATCACCTTTTGGGCTGTCAACTTGCACACACTTGGAAGGCAATTTTTATTCATCCTTTCACCCTGCCAAACTATCAGCTCATTTGGGAGACAAGCATGATTTGTGTCCCTCAAGGAAAAATGTATCGGTTTGCCTACCATTATTCATCATAACCAGCACCATTCCAAAACGCAGTCATATGGCCAATAACTGATGTTAGCTATTACCTGCTGGAACCAACTAAAACAAGTGCCCTAAAAGAGAGGCATCAAACTACAAATGAGAGATACTGATAAATACTGGGAATGGGTGTCATGTTCTACAGGTTTTTAGGGCCAGCCTAATTGCAAAATCCACTCTGAAGTGATGAAAGGCACAGACAGCCACAATCCAAAGCCTCCTTTCAAGCACTGGAGAGAAAGCACATGCTGAAGCAGGCTGTTATAAAGTTTATTGCCACTAGATCATTTTTATATCAAATGCATTCAGCTTGCCCCCAGAAACCTTTTTCTTCAAATGCCGTTTCTGCTGTCTTTTAACTGCAGTAAGCCACTTTCTTTTCTGCTGTGCACCTGGGAGCTATGAAGGTCTGGAGGCCTCAGGACAGGATGGGGATCCCACAGTTTTGCCAAGTGATACTCAGGCAGTCCCATCACTATTAATGAGTTGGTACCTGTGCAGTGGACAGGTAGGTCTGCTGGTGCACTAAACAAGCATCAGCCTATGTGGGTTTGACTCTCTGAGGCCAACTATGCTACAGGAAGCAGCAGGAATTTGTATTTCTTGAAAGATGAATACTGCAGTTGTGTATGTATATAAAGAGAGAAAAGAAATGGAGCGAGAAAACACACTTTTGCATAGTCTCTTTAATCCCACTACTTCAGAGCACCCAGCAACAGTCAAGGAATCAGCAAGCTCTTAAGTACCAAATCAAATCAAAGCGACAAATAGTTCCTCCATTGCTTTTCCATGGCTGTGCCCTTCAGCCTCTAAACCACGATGCCAGCGAGCCCTGACTCCTGTCGAAGCCCATTCTCAGCTGCTGGAGAGCTGGCAGAGGCTGCCTGCCCCTTGACCATGAGGATCATCTCAGCTGTAGCTCTCACTGCCTTCTCCCCTGGCAGCTGCACTCATGACCAACCACCAGACTTGAATAACTAGGCAGAGTAAATCAAGGTTGATAAAAAGAAGACTTTTTTCCTGTAAGAGAAAGTATTTGTTTTAAAAGTCAATTTAATATTTTTTTAAAAAACTAAACCTCATTAAAATTAAACTTGAAAGTACAGCAACTTGCATTATAAGTCAGTGTAGGATTTCATATATTAAAATGACTTACATGAAATAATAATTTATATATACAGAGAAGCAGTGCATATTTGCTGCCAAAGTTTAAAAGGAACTGAAACACTGAACGGTTCAAAGTCACTGAATAAACACTGTCTTAATTAAGTCAGTAATAATGAATTATTTAATTAAGTCACAATACAGGAACTCACGTATCAAATGACATCTATGATCCCTTAAATACACTGTTCTGGCTCTAACTTATTGAGACTAGACACTTTCAGAGAAAGGCCAATTACTAATTCCTAATAATTAAAAAGGGTAGCTAAAAATCAAACCATGGAAATCTTAACATCCTCTCTAAAATGTATCTCAGTCACATAAATGTCAACTTCGCAGTTTTGCTGAATTCGTTTTTAAACTTCCACAAATGCTGCAATACCAAACTGCAGTTTTAGATACATGCTGCTTAAAAAAGATAAAAAGACAGAAAAAAATCCACTTGTCAGTATTGAGAAAAAGTAGCAAATCTCACTTTTTCATCCACTCTCTTACAAGTCAGAGAAAGCACAAAAGCCCTTTTTGCATACTAGACATTATTAAAGAGACTTCTATCACCTTCTGTTTATTTGCCTTCCACACGGAATGTTTTCGAATCTGTCTGTGGCTACAAGTTTGTTTGTTTTTTCACATGCAGGAAGGGTTCTGCTCTCAGAGCTAAGCTGTACCCTCCTGGGTGATCCACACAGAATACGGATATTATGGCTTTACAACCTGCACACAGAGTGCTCCCTCTTGTTCCCACTGCATCTCACTACCCACTTCGCTTCTCAGCTGTAGTTGTTAGCTGAGCAGAGGGCTTGCTGAGCCTACTCCAGCAACTGGAATGTTCCTCTCACCAAAAACAGTGTGTGTAAAGAACAGTTAAACCTGCTTAAAGGAGCTTATTACAGGGGGCTTGTGCTGACTCACGTGGATTGCTTCTCGTAAGAGCATAGCAAGTAAGACAATTATTTCAGCACAGGCATAGCTTAATCTATGTTGGTACACATTTGCTGACCTTACTGTTTCGGTGATATATACCCACTTTAGCAGCAATCTGCAACTCTTCTCAAGTTATGAGCTAACTCATCTATGGTCATCTGGAGAGAAGACTGACAGGCACATGAAGGACAGGTCTTGGAAGCACCTGAAGATGTGATGCAAAATCCCAAATTCTGGGAATGCACCATACAATAAAACATGATGTTAACTATAAATACATAGAACGAAAACTGAAGAGGAAGAGAGGAGCGGAAAGTAACATAAAAGAAGATAGAAAAAAATGTAACAGAGGGTTTGGAATTAGTTGGTTTTAAAAATAGATGAGATTGCAATTATTGGCATGTTCTTCATTATTAAAGTTACTGAATACTCAGGAAACCAAAGGGGAGCATCTGACAAATTTCAGCATCATGTGGTTAGTTAACTAAGTGGTTGGGTGAAGAGACTTTCACAATGTTTCCAAAACACTGTTTCCACATCACTTAACTCTAATGCCAACAAGGCATCTCAGCATGAACATTTCCATGTTCTTACAAGCGAGCAACACCTATTTTAGCTTGCTGTTTCCCAGTCCTAAGGCAGCTTAGGAAAAAAAATTACATTCAATTGTATTTCCAGTCAGTTCTCACAGTCAGAGGCAACCCGCAAAGCCATTATGTTACGAAAATCAGCAGTCAACACCCCACCAACATATGCCAAAGATATCAAAACCATTAAATGACCTAAACAAAGACAATTTCAACATGACCATATTCACAGCTTTCTATATGGGATAGCGTCAGAGGGTCCCCAGTCCAGGGGAGCCGTCCTGCAGATCTCAACAATATGTGAAATATGTATCTCTGCTCCTGCGTGCTTCTGGACTACACAGGGACACTCTCTTCCCACTGCCAAGAGATTCTGGGTTGGTTTCCCACCCGGCAGCCCTTTCCCTGCATTCCTCCCTGATCCCTGCAAGCTGAACCGCTCTGGGCTGGTAGAAAAGTCCAGTTTCCAGGGCAAGCAGCAAAACAAACACAAGTTACAGTAAGTTAAAAAAGGGATTTACTCAAGGCAGCGTTCTCACCATGCTAGGATGACAATGTTCCTTATGAAAGCATGTAATAAATAGCAGGGATTGCAGTTACATAGGCATGGAGCTAAACCTCAGTTCCCTTATGGAGTAACATGCCTGTCCAAACTTCAGCTGTGCAGTCTTGGAAGTTGTACAGAAAACCTTTATTTAAAAATATCAGTTATCTTCTTCTTTCTGCACCATCCCATTTAGGAGAGCTGACACAAATGTTAGAAAGCAAAGGGTTTAACTGCAGAGTTAGCAAGTCTGAGGGTTAACCATCCCACACCATGGTCTGGAGGTTTAGTACCACCTGAACATGGACAAACTCTTGAGCATAACCACACCATGGAAGACCACCAACATGAATTCTATGCCTAAAATACGGGGGGGNNGGGAAGTTACTATCTTCAGCTCTTTAAATACTTGGTCTGGCCCTCAGTTTCACACAGGTACTCAGAACGTTTCACACACATTCTGTATGAAAATCAAAACCAGCAATAAATCGGTGACTCACCTACATTTCTTGTTTTCTTTCAACCTTGTAGATATTGCCTACCTAGACTTTAGAACAGTCTTTCACAGTGCTTCCCACACATTTTGCTGGAGAAACTGGCTGCTCATGACTTGGATATGTGTGCTGTTAGCTGGGTAAAAAAACCTGGTTATATGGCTGGACCCAGAGAGTGGCGGTGAATGGAGCTACATCCAGTTGGCAGCTGGTCAGCCATGGTGTTCCCCAGGGCTCAGCATTGGGGCCAATCCTGTTTAAAATCTTTATTGATGACTTGGACAAGGGGATTGAGGACACCCTCAGACAATTCACAGATGACATCAAGCTGAGCAGGAGCATTGATCTGCTGAGGGTAGAATGGCTCTACAGAGGGATCTGGAGAGGCAGGAAAGCTGCCCAGCAGAAAAGGACCTGGGCTTGCTGGTCAACAGTGGCTGAACAAGAGCCAGCATGTGCCCAGTGGGCAAAAGGCCAATGGCATCCTGGCCTGGATCAGCAGTAGTGTGGACAGCAGGATCAGGGCAGTGATTGTCCGTCCCCCTGTACTCAGCACTGGTGGGGCCACACATATCAAGTACTGGGTTCAGTTCTGGGCCTCTCACTACAAGACACTGAGGGGCTGGAGTATGTCCAGAGAAGGGCGCTGGAGCTGGGGAGGGGTCTGGAGCACAAGTCTCATGAGGAGCAGCTGAGGGAGCTGTGGCTGTTGAGCCTGGAGAAAAGGAAGCTCGAGGGGGACTTTATTGCTCTCTACAACTGCCTGAAAGGAGGCTGTAGCCAGGTGGGAGCTGGTCTCTTCTCCCAGTCAACAAACAATATGACAAAAGGAAATAGCCTCAAGTTGTGCCGGGGGATGTTTAGACTGGATATTTGGAAAAATTTCTTCACGGAAGCGGGGGTCAAGCACTGGAACAGACTGCCCAGGGAAGTGGTTGAGTCAGCATCCCTGAAGGTATTTAAAAGATGTGTATATGTAGCACTTTTGAACATGTTTTGGTGGTGGACTTGGCAGTGCTGGGTTAATGGTTTGACTTGATTATCGTAGCCGTCATTTCCAACCCAAACAATTTTGGACTACATGGTGTTCCAGTTTCTTATGAGCTATAGCATTATATACAAGTTTATTTGCATAGTATCATTAATGAACAGTTTTCACCATTTTTCATAAGTAACACACAAACAGCTGCAATGCAAAAAAAATCTACACTGCATTGTCCATGATCCTAAATTTGTCTTCTATCAAAACCACCCCTTATACAGCAGACTATGTGCTGAAACACTATCAAAATCCTAGTAGGCACGTTAAATAAAACCATTAATCATTTGATGCTAAGTTTAAACACACCGATATCTCTAAAACATCTGCAGTCTGCATTAATCAGCACACTGTACTGAGTTACTGTATTTAGCTGTTGTATAGCTATGCACAAAAGATAATTTAGTTTTATAGTGCAAATGCCATCTGTCACATTGTCACAGCATGACAAGGTATCACATTACATATTAAACAGACAACATGCTTCAAAAATAAGGCCTATTTTCATGCTCTGGTTGTCTCAGAGACTAAAGAATGGGGTTTTCATGATAGTGACATAATTTAAAAACAAAACAAACCACAACATTTTTCTGTGGGATAAGAGATATTAATTCCCTGTCCACTTTTTTAAGGATAGTTGTCTTAAGGGCTATTTTTATCTAATTTGGTAATGCAAAACCACAACAGTTTTCTGTCTCTAAATAAAAAAGCCACAGCATGAAACCATCATCGTTTATGCCACACGATGCTCTGTGCTGCCACCATGATGGTAATTATCAGTACATGGGCTTTTCAGATGACAAGCCACTGGACATTAGGTTGATTGCGGTACATAACAGAGCATATGCATAAAGCAGTACCATTATGCCAAAAACTGTTAGCAAATAGTCTTATACAGACTTCATAAATGACTAGAAGAGTGCTTTTATGTGTAGATATACACCATTACTATGTAAGTCAAGCATGAATGACATTACAGTACAAGATGTGTTTGTCAGCCTGTCAAAAGACCAGATCACCGAAGAGAACTGATTAAATAATACAGGTTGAAAGAAGCTCCTTACTCCCATTACATCTCCATCCAAAACCACTATTAAGCAACCGAAGACATTTTGTGACTTTGTGTTCTGCATTTTAGTCCATTACCAATTAGCAGCATTAATTGAAATTAACTGTTCTGTTGTTTCAACAAAACACTTTCTAGGGTGTTTTGTTTTCATTTGGGGGAGTTTGGATTTAGGGGTGGTATTAAACTCAAAGAAACAAGAATACAACAGTCAAAAATTAACCTAATTTAATTCTGCCAGGAGACTACCCCAGGCCATATGACATACTTCAAGCCTCAGTTTAATTGATGAAATATGCATCTGAAAGAAATTTAAAACAAAAGAAATCAATAAAGCACCCAAAAAAATGCCTGCCAATGTCTGCACTGTTTAAATAGAGAAAAACCTCACCTGAAGTCTGTTCATACTTCTGTTATTTTAGGGTTTGGGGTTTTTTTTAAGTATTCAAAGAGACACACCTCTGTGATTAAAGACATTTCTCCACTTTTAAGGACACAATGAAAACTCTGAACCCCCGATTCCCCCGTGTAAACACACGACCCCTTCTGGCACCTTATACTTCATAAGGCAGAATGGAGGACATAGCCTGGGCTCCAGGATGGGGTGGCCTGGATGAGGGAGGGAACTGGACTATCAAACAGGCTGAGCAGCAAGGTAGGTGTTCACTGACTGGTGAAGGAAATAGCAGCAGTAATGCTGACTCAAAAAAAGCCGAGGGAACAAATACATCTTTCTTAAATCCCCTTCCCACAAATGCAGACAGCTAAGTCATAGCTCACAATCACAAATGTCTACCCTTAGATTTTTTCCAATTTTTATTTTTAATTTTACAGAGGGGAGGCTGAGGGAAAGGAAACCCAAGAAACAATTGTTCCCAAACCCAAAAGCTAGAGCTGTTCTGAATGAAGCAGAAGAGAGAGGAGGAAAGAGAGCTTATGGTCACCACCCTACCAGCTGCTCACTGTGTGTTATATTTTACCACTGTGCTATCGTGCTCCTACCAATTGCCCCTGGAGCTGTATGATAAGGGAGAGCAGCAGCATTTCTAGTAAGTAGGTACCAAGCTGTGTAAAGATCATTAAGTTTTGACAAACAAACACAGCCAATTTTACGGTACCATAAACACTGCCTTTCAGCACTGGGGAAACGTACACCATGTACTCCTTCCTTTACTTTGTCAAGCAATCACACTATTTGTTGCACACAACTTGAATCTACCTGGGTCCCACAGCTCCCTTTGCCTGCAGTCAGAAAGCTTCAGAGGAACAAGAGGACTCCAAATTTCAGCTATACACCTTTGCTGTTCAGGTATGTGGTTGGAGAAGGGATGAAGCCTTCTGCAGAAAACCAGGAACACCAACAGCAGGGAGAGAGCTTGATTAGGATGTAGGGACCTGGACTGTGTCCAAATGCAGCCACTGCCAAGCAGGTGCATCTGGAGAGGCCATCTCCTTTCCAAGCACCTCAGCTCACCCACCCATAAAATAAAAGCGGTGAGATCAGCCTCCACAGTGAGACACAGGGAGGGCTACAGACAGTGACCATGACATGAGACACAGGGTTGGTGTTACTAACATCCCTCAGTGGCTTGTGCCTTGTGTAGATTTTGGCACTGGATAGAGTGACTTTATTTCTCCCTGTGGAGAAAAGTGCCCTTTGATTTGCATCTGTCCCACAACACACCTTCTTTCATCTGGTAGTAACATATGCAATCTGAAAACAGAGTTAAATTTGCATTTTATTTGAAATTACAGACACAAGCAGGTCCATCAAAGTGTAATTTATCTCCATTTAGTACAACGATATCAGCAAATGAAATACCAGCATAACCACTGAGAGAGAAAAAAGTCTAAGTTCTCAGGTATTAACAAAATTATAAGTGATGTATAAATAAATTATTCTTTGGTTTTTATGCCAAAACGATCATGTCTTGTTTATCCTGCTTTTCCTGGGGAATTTTATGGCTGAATAGAAAACCAGTGGGGTGACACCCCATGGGAAGAGAGAGTAAAGAGAACCTGTAATATGCCTGTGAAAAATTCCTTATTTTAAAATGTTTTGTTCTTCCTTTTGTTCTTTTTTTTTTAATCTATTTGACAGCTATTTGGAGAAAAGTTACAGACTCTGCTTGCAAAGTATTTTTGCTTGTTCTTCACAAATACCCCCCATCTAAGGGAGAGAGCATGGATTACACTGCTAAATAAGAATTAAGTAAAGCAAGCTAATCACTATTTCAGGTCTTTGTCACCCTTACGTCAACAAGTGAGGGCAATTCTTCCCCCTCCTGAAGCACTTTTACAGAGACACTTTAACTGTAACATATACCATAGCAGTCACACTTTTCAGTAAAGTTATTTCCTCCTACCTCAGTATCACAGGGCTATGCTTTTACACTCATCCTGTTTCAGAGTTAAGCTTCCATTAGGTATGGATGGACAAAGGAACAATAAATCCACACTTCAAAAATATCCATACCTCGGCACCTAGGGACTAGACAGATTAGTAAAGATGAAAAAGAAAATTTAAAAAAGACATTCTGGTATTTTAAGTAACATGAGAAAGAAAGCTATGCCAAGAGCATGTCTCTAGACAACAGCTATTCTACACTAGAAAGTAAAAATTAGCAATTGTGTCTCCACAGAGTATAAATGAAGGAGGGAGAAAGAAAGAAAGAAGGTGAAGGCAAACACAGTGACGCAAGGAAGAGCCTGCTAATTGGAAAAAAATACAACGTATGCATGTGCAAATAAAACAAAAAGGAAAATAAAAAGGCATGCAATGTCTCAGTAAAAATGAACACTTGTGAGCCTGAAAAGGAAGAAATGTGCAGCTAAAACCCAGAGGCTGAGCAAGGTTTGGCTGTTATTTGTTATGATTTCTAGGAAACCCTTACGGACTGTGTAATTCAAAAACTGCATATCTGCATGAAACTGGGTGCAACAGCAAAACAGCATCTTGACAAACACTTGCTACATGCTTTTCCTGTAATGAAGCACAGTTCCCAGTCATCTGCAGTGAGGGATCACACAAACAGGCCAAGCTTATGATCTGGGCTGATGGAGATTAATAAAGGTCCATTTCTAGGACTGGTGTCCTGGACAGCCAGCACCTTCCCTGAGAAGGCAGCAGAGGGCAATGGCCAGGCCAGCCCTCCACTGCAGTCTTTGGAGAAGCCTGGAGAGCTGGCAGAAGGAGCTAAGACTGCAGCAGGGCTCTTATGTAACATCCACACTCTGATGGACTGGGGCAGCCCTCCTCCATTTGCAAATGGGAGGCAGCAAGATTAGAGAGCCTGAGTTACTTCATTCTCAAGTAAACCAAATTAAATAAAATTATCAGAGACGTACATGTATGACTTGGCTTCTAGACACACCTCAAAAGTAAACAAAACAGCAGAATCTGAAAGAGGAGGAGGGTTCCAGCACTGCAGTGTAGTGTGCTCTAAGGAAAACGATGGGGGAAAGACAAGAGAAGTGCCAGAAAGCCCTTTTGGGGAGGTTATCTTCTGCTTAATTGTCTCTAATTCTGCACCTCTGTGACAAAAGCTGCGAAAGGCAAACGTTGAATGACATACTTCTAATTGCATAGTCCCATTTGATATTTTAATGCATGTCATTGAGGATTTGCCGTTCATGACTTTTGCCAGGAGCATGGGCAGCCCTCCAGACAGATAAAATTTTTTTTCCCTGATGTGACATGAGCGATGAGGATCCTGTTTGCTGCAAGAACACACAGCCCGGCAATGCAGCAGCAGTGACTGTCCCATGCAGCCGGCAGATACAGGCATGTATTCAGCCCTCCTTTCACCAGAGGTGCTCTGAACTTTCAAAGAAAAGAAGGGAAAAAGTCCTCATCCTGTCCTGGGAAAAATTAATTGAGTGAGGTGTTCTACATGAGCTCAAGTAACATATGACAGATATTTGAATCAAACTACTTTAATTACTTTTGCTCCACATTTTCAATAACTTTTCAGTGAACGTGCCCTCCCTAACTCTGAGATCATTCATCAGTCAGCTCCAGGAGTCAAGCTGTCAACCTCTTTTGCTGACAAGGATTTGTTATTTTCTCTGGCATGTCACTTCCTTCTACTAAGCATTTGAATTAGGATCTCTGAGTTTAGAGCAATTAAATATCCACTAATTTAAAAAGAAAAATTGGTCACAGTCACTTCTATAGTAACACCCTAGCCTCTTCAGCAACATGCCAAGGCAGGCCTCCCCTGGTGCAGAAGGTCAGGCCAGTCTGGTTGGACTACAGGCAAGGAGGCAGGCTGCTTCCTGCAACACCAGGGATACGTCGGCACTGCCTGCAGCCAGATCTCAAATTCCCTGCCAGCCTGAGTGCTCACATGTCTGTTGAGAGCCTTAACACAGACCTGACAATCAGGCCAGCATAAGATCCTGTGACATCCCAGTAAGAGGGAGGGAAGGAAGCTGTCTGAGCAATTCTGCAATACCTTTTTGTAAGTCACTGGTTTCAAAGGCTTTTGTCCGTAACCCAAAATGTCATCCATGATGCTCAGCACCTCGCTGCCAGTAGGGAAATTGAATTCTCTTTAGGGGAGAACCAGAGCTGCTGTTCCTGGGGGAGAGCTCTTCCTCTTCGCACCGTCTACCCAGTGTTTATTTTCTCTGCTTCACAGAAAGCATCTACAAGGCATCGTAAAGCGACATGAAAATTCAACCACCTGGAAAGCTCCCAAAACTCAGCCTTTGATCTTTCAGGACACCTTCTTCCTTGTCACTGGATTTTCATCTAGCTTGCTAAATTCATTATAAAAATATATTCTTTAAAACACTTGACATAGTTCTAATACATGAAACAGTAATGTGGTCATAGAAAGGGTTTTTTTTTACCATACAGTAAAATAAACCTATTTCAACCATATTTTCAAAATCAGGATGCTTTAAAAAAAAAAAAAAATCCACTTATCTTGCTGTGAGATCTGTTGCAGATCTGTATCCTTCCCTTCTGACAGGGAGGGATTTTTTTTGTTTTTCTTGGTAGGGGCTGGCAAGTGCGTAGTATCATTTTCTCACTTTTTTAAATTAAAGGTCCGAGGAGTACACTCCATGCTTGGGATAAAGAACTGCCCCATTGCAGTTGTTGCACTCAGTCTCCTGTAATCTGTTGGCAGTTATTGTCAGAGGAGAGAAGGCTTGTGACAGTAAAACACTGAGACTAACTGCAGCAAACTGAAAGCCGAAGCGCCATATGAAAGCCCGACACAAATGAGCAAATTTTTCTGCCATGGGCATGCATGGGAGCAATGACATTTCACCTCTATTTGAGCACTATGCCTTTGCCTAAGGTAAGGATTCCAGCCCATTCCTACGCAGTGCTGACAGCAGCAGCAGAGGTTGGCGGATGTCTCTGATGCATTGTAGCTGCCTACCTGCTGGGAACATGCAACGGAGAAGTACATGCCAGGAAATAATCTGTAGCTGGAAGATGCTTAGGAGAAATCCCTGTCCCCTCAGACCAGCTCCAGCACAGCAGTGACTGGAGAGCAGGTATGGGGATAAAGCAGGAGGATCCTATGCTCAACCATCAGCTGAGCTCCAAGGATCTCACTGCAGGAATGGCGCGCAGGCCGAAGTAAGAGTGACACAATGTTAAAGGCATCGGATAACGCCAACTTGAGCCACCTGCCAGACTGTACATGGAGCCCGCTCTCGTTTTAACTAGGGGACAACAGATTCTCGCCAGCATTAATGCAGATCTCTGAAGCATCAGCATAGGAAATGTCAGCCTTTAAGGAAATGCTCATCACAAGCCAAGCAATTTCCATCTCTGTTTCCAGCTCTTGAGACCAGCAGCTTAACCTTACTTTCACCTCCCTTTTGTGAGCTCTACAGGCAAACCACGGGGGGAAGAGATGAGAGCTGGGGTAGGGGGGCAGCCACTTGAAAACCTGACGCTGGAGAAAAGGCTTCTGAAATGTTAAGGAGACTTCCTGACACACCAGCCCCCAGAGGAGTTAAATTCCACCACCATGAAACATTCTGCTGCTATTAAACAGCTTTTTTTGCTCATGTTTCAGGGCATCAGAAGAGGAAGTGAAATAACATTAGCTGCTTCCTGACTTAATAGAAACCTTGGAACAACCATCAACAGACACTTACACAGTCAAGACTATACACTGATGTGCATTTAATGATTTTATCTTTCCAAATAAGCAAAGGAGATATAAAGTAGTATCTTACAATTTTTAAGAATACTGTTTTCCCCTTCCCAACCAAGAACTCATTACACAGAATGTTCCTTTCATGCATTGGTGTAATTGAAGGCTAACACCCATTAGCATTTCCTTGTTTTAAGTACCGCATCAGAGAAATGAGAGTGAGGGGGTGGGAGGTACATGCAATGGAACAGCATAAAAATATATGATAGAGGTAAATGAGCTTTCAAAATATACCCAAGAGGCTGTGAGTATGCTGAAGTTCACCACTATCACTACAATAAAAAAATAAAAAAAACCAGCCACCCTGATCTAGGGCCAAAAGTACGTTATTAATAGTCAAAACACTGCCTAACTCTATTTCAATATGATGTGACAATTCTGGAGGGGAAAACAAAAAAGACAACTGGAATCCCTCTGTACATTCACAGTACCCTATAAAAAGCTAAAGAGACGTATTAAACTGAAACAGTTCAAACAATGTCTTCCTGGAGTTAGAACATTCCCACCCTAGACTGTTTCTCAAACTGCAAGAACTATTAAATAGTATTAATGTTTAGCATGCATTTAGCACTTTATGTGTTCAGAGTGCTAACAGTCACACACACACACCAGCCCCCCAAAAAAACATCAAGCAAAACCACACTGAACAAAAGGCAGAAGAACTCTCCCTGTTCCCACATGGGGCAAGGCTATAGCAACATTTATCCTGCAGTAGGAGAAGACAAGACATAACCCCATGTGGTGGGATGAAGCAGAGAGGATGGCACCAAGCATGCCAGGAGTATTGGAAATACCCTTTCAACAAGGATACACAGACCGAGCTAATGGGAAAGCAGCACCAACAGCCTTTGCTTCTGTGCATGTTCAGGCCACCCAGGTTAAAGTCTAACTCCCATGCAGAATTGTTTATTAGTAACACCAAATAGCGACTCAGTACAGGGAGAACTAATGTGAACAAACCCAGCATTTTAAACATACCATCCCCCCACAAAACAAACTAACAAACATAAAAACCATAAGAAACATCCCGTTTAATCGTAAAAAGAAAAGGTACAACTAGATGCAAGTGACAAGAAGGATACAAGAAAGAATGTAAGCCCAGTTTTTTTTTTTTCTATTGCCATGTAAAATCAGGAAAGACTTTGGCATAAACAAGATTGATACAAGTGGACCATAAAAAAAATGTGTTGCACTTTTTACATTTAATTTCTTTCTGAACCTAAAATCTGCCTCAGAGATATTATGGAAAACACTTTCAAGTCTTTAAAGAAAAAAAAAAAAAAAAAATCACTGGGGACATGAAGGCCTCATTGTTTTGCCCAAACTTTATATGTCAACACATACACATGCATTAAAAAAAACCCCTTACCTCCCTTCTGAGACATTAAATCCACACAATGTTTCTTGGAGAGGGTAAAAAGAAAATGTAGGTCAAGATGTTGAGATAGGGATTGCTTCTGAAAGATGAAAGCATAAAGGACTAAGCTTTCATTCCTTATGTTTCTTTGAGATTTCAAACAGTGTTATTTGATAATGGTTCCTTTCAGAAAATTGGAATTTAATATAGCTAATTATAAGTTAGAGAATTAATGTGCAGTCAGTACTCCAACAGAGCTGGTATACCATGCTGATGCTTTTTACCAGCATGTCCCTAGTGCTTATTATAGATTGTTTCTCCAAATACTAAGGCCAATCTGTTCTCACATTAGGCTGGATGGCCTAGGAGTTGGGGCGGGGGAAAGGAAAAAAGAAATCTCCATGGCTGTAACACTGAACCTGCAGCAAGTAGCCTGGAGTTCCCGGCATGGCATGGCAGTGTATGGCACAGGAATAGACCCTCACACTTCAAAGGGAGCCCAGAAAATAAGAGGACAAAGACAGAATAAAAAACACAAGCAGCTGTAGAGGAAAAGTAAACTGAGAAACAGCAAAACACCTTTTCCTCCTTCCGATTAAAAGGGAGGAAAAAGGATGTCAACAACAGATGAAGAGCTCAGATAAACAGAGAGGGAGTACTCTTAATTGTCCAGTATTAACGTGAAAGTATCTGAAAATTATTTGTCCTATGAGCAATCATAAGCTAAAAATCCTGACCTACATTTCACAGAGAGCAAGGGGTATAAACAGGAATATCCCTCACAACAGGCACCAGCAGCAGATGCTGCTAGATTTGGACCAGGAACAGTTTCTCTGCAATTCTGAAGGAAGCCATGCATCAGTGTTTCAGGGACCTATGCAGATTTGGGATGCTCTGTTTCTAGAGATGGCACGAAATATGTTCAAAAACATCTGCTGCACATAGCTGGTTAGTCAGTACAGTAAAACTGCAGCTTGTGTAGACTTAAACATCGATTGTACTTCCGTGAATTTTGAGACGGAAAATGTGTACTGTGGGAAGCTCTTGCAATCCATGAGGTTCCAGCAGCTTTCCATTTATTTTTCACTGTAGTTTCTGACTGAATACGAAGACAGGATATTTCTTTAAGTTCTCAGATGAGCTCTGTGTTGAGGTGTCAATCAGAAAGGCCATACCCCAGTTCTTCCTCAAAACAGTACCTACAGTCAGTTGAACTGCAAGCTTTGGGGTAGGAGAGGCAGAGGAAAATGTGCATGCTTTTGAAACAAGCAGAAGTTTCTTACACATTAGCAAATTAATTCCTCTGAAGTCGTATTTTCATTTGGCATGTCCCCACATGGTTTAGAGCATAACCTGTGTAAGTGGTGCTGCCCTCCAAAATACTCTTCTGCTCTTAAAAGGCCTCATCAGGACAAAATCTTCCTCCTATAAAGGGCATCTTCCCCCTCATCATACTGCAAGAGTTCCCCAAATCCTGCTGAAATTGACACTACCACCTGCTCCCAAATTTGGGGCTGAGAGCTTCCTCATTTGAGCTGCAGGATAGCATTCAACTTTAGAGCAAACAGACACACCAAACCAAAAGCTCAGTGAAGTCCTTTCCTATTGTCCTTAGCACTTTAGGGAACTGAAGACTTCTTGTGACAACAGGACACCAAAGCAGTACTTTTCCATTGCTTTCAACCTGAGTAAAGGGAAACAGCATAGAAAATACCACCTCCTTTAGTTTACTCTTGCTCCTGCCGCCTGAAAAACTACCAGGTCAACAAAGGTCAGGAGGGACTGCAGCCACAAAACAAAAACTGAAAGCTATTTTCCTAAAACCTTGGTAAAATTTCTGAGCCCGTTGTCTGCACAGGCAGAATCGCTCCTGGAAGTAGGAAAGCACAGACTGAAGAGCAGACTCTCCTTCTCACAAGAGTCTGTCCCTTTCTAAGTTTCCCTGCAAATTTAGTTTTTACAAGACTATCCCCACTGAGTCCAAAGTTATTTTAGAGGCTTTAAATAGAAAATTACTGAGCAGTTATAATTTTGATCCAGCCAGACGGTAATCCAGCACCATCTTGATATCCAGCTATGCCAGAGAAACTGAAAGACTGCAAAACTTTCCCCATAAACCCCAATATTCAAGTTTGCATAAAGCATTTTAAACTAATTTATCCAATCAGTCAACTATTTCTAAAAAGTCTGCTTTCCAGGCTGTTAATGGCCTAAGCCTAGATCCACAACAGAAAGAAAAGTGGTTTTCTGTGCTAAGCAATGCCTTAACTAACGGCCCATTTATTCTACTTTATGAGCAGAGTACTTGTATATAACCCTGTGTTATGCTATGGATGTTAATCAACCTTCATGACTTTGCATGCCAGTTTTATTGGAGCGCCTTCCATGCTGGCATAAAGGGGACTTTGTACCAAACAGTCTTCCTCCAGCCTAGCAGAGATCAGCATCAGCTTGCAGCTCAAAAACCTCTTTTTCACAAAGAACATTTACTCTTCAATTCTAGTCTCTTGTTAATGAGACTTTAAATATTCAGGGACAGCGCCATACAGTGAGAAGGTAATCTATGAAAGAGTGCATTTAAATCTACAATTGCAAATGGACTGTGTTTATCTACTTCGATAAGACAGCCTTGTTCATTTCAATTAGAGAAGGTCAGTTCCAGGCAAATGTAAACTGGCATTTGAAGTTCATCCCTGCAGGACAATGAGATGAGGTAAAGCTTCTGGGACAGGTTTCCATCTAAATAAAACTTGACAACTAGTCCCTAACCGCAGACCTCATTGTTGCACAAAAGGCCATCTTCAATTGATTTTGGGGAGGGAGAGAAGAGCAGCATAAACCTATGTTTCAAGAAGATTTGGAATTCAAGCCACATTCCTGTAACTTCTATCCCTTATTCATGACTTCCACCTGAAGGTAATTGCTGCTGACCTCCCGAGATGCAAAGAGGCAGAACAACTACTCCAGAAAGCACCACATTTTATTATCTTGGCAAAACAAAGTTCTTTGCTTACTGCCCTGTCAAGGAGATTGTCACATTAAAGAGAAAAGTTGGGTGTCTTCTCCTTGGAAGAGAAACAGCATGTTTCTAGACAGATAGACCACAGGAACCAAGAGGAGGGAAGGGATATTAGGGCCTGCATGCAGACTGTTTAACAGGAACATGCCTCTCCCCAGCCCCAGTCCACTCCTGTATCATGCCTCAGGTTTGTGGCTCTATGCAATCTTATCACTTCCTTCAGGCATATGGAGACCAAGAGTGACAGAGAGCCTGAGGCCCTGAAACAAGATCTCAACATCACAGCAAGGGAGCAGGGGTCAGGAAAACACAAAAAGGGGTGAGAGTCCTCTTCAGCCCACTCCATCCAATACACCTGTATGTGCATGTGCCAGTACAACCCAGATGTCTTTTCTCAATAAGAAAAAAAAATATATACCAAAGGACATGCTTCTATCATTGCAGCACCGTCTTGCTAACATTGTGACAGCACTTGCACCCCAAACAGAAAGAAATTTCCAGCATTGTGAAGATAGCAGACAACTGTACTCCCTCTGAGCCATTTTCATCACTTTTAAGCTTCTTTCAATCCATCCACATACACAGCAGGCATAACATAAAAACACTGGGGTGCTCGCAAAGCGTCTTTAGAAACAGTTGGCCACAAAATGCTTTCACCTTTCACAGCACCAGAGACAACAACCACTGTTTGAGGGAGGTCTTTTAGGGGGAACTTGCTTGTGAAACAACCTGGCTGGAAGAGAGTATGTCAAGATGCAATTTAGCTCAAACATGTCTGTTTACACACATGCACACACACACAAAGACTAAGAGGCTGAACTGAAATATTTTTAAGGTCAACCACTACTGAAGCTAAGAGAGGGATGAAAGAAGGAGGAGAAAAACGCAATTAAATACTGGTGCGGTCTTTGGAATGGACTCGGAATGGCTTGCTGAGACTGCCAAACCTTTAGCAGGAAAAGTGGCTTATCTCCTGGCTTCCCAAATTTCACCAGAGGTCAGCTGATGAGGTTTCAGGAGTTTGCCAGCTCTGTCCCTCTGTGGGATCGTTGGCAGATTGCTCCAGCTGGGCTCCTTCCAGCTCTTCCCTTTTTTCCATTTTAGCATATAGCTTGAATAAAGAAAACAAGATGAAGGCTTTCAAAGATAACGCAGTCTTTCACAAACAGATGCAGAACAAAGCACAGGAAATTCTGAGCAAAGTAAAAAATGAATGTTGTCTGTTCAGGGCTTATCTGGAATGAGTTAGCCTCTTAGTGGACAGATCTGAAACATCACACGGTCCTGACAGAAATCACAATGCTCACTAGAAGTCTCATAAGGGGAGAAAACAGGATGGGTAAGGGTGGAAATTCGGCCGACTTTAGCTCTCAGAGCTGAAAATTCCTTCAGATGTACCAGAAACAACACTTACAAGTTAAGCTTGTCACTGCCATCCCTTGTTGCCCTAAGCACAAGGCTTCTGTATACCTTTGACTGGACAGACCCAGCCCTACCCCAGTATTAAATTAATTTAAACTGGGAAACAAAGGGCATTCTAAGGCAGGCTATTGAAAACATGTATTCAACTAATTCTGAATACAACATCACCTTAACTGCGTATAATAAATCTGTACTAGTCAGACACACACACAAAAAGATTTTTAAATGCATGCACATTTATTACTGTGGAAAGCAATCTGCTATTACTTAACAGTAGACGTGCTAAGCTATATTTATTTTTTGGAAGACATTCACCCATAAGCTCTGAAAAGTTTCTGCTATATGATGAACCTCTCATCATCATCAGTTACTTAAAGAGAGCAGTTATTTCAGAATGGCTTCTTGCAGATTTTAAATCAAAAAGATCCAAATGAAACCAAACCGAAATGGGGAGGGCATGAGCTCAGAGCACAGACCAATCTCCCAGGCTGTTATGAGCCATGAAATGAATATGACTAATTCCTGAAAAGTTTCACCGGTCAAAAAGGTGACTGATTTTCTTGCTTTTCACATCAGAAATTCTACGTTCAAATGTAGGTCGATGACACCTAAAATAACGTGATATCAACCTACTGGTGATTTCCGTTTATTCCACATCACTACAAGGATCCCCAAACCCATTTGGATTGGCACGCCGTATTTTTAGCAAGTCAAGGCCTCTGAACACAGGTAACATGGGGTATTTGAGGTGAAAAGTAAGGTACATTGGCAGCTATGTCAGGCAACTTGCTGAAGTGGCTACTGTGCCCATCAGCAGCTAAAGAACCTCTGCTTTTTCTTCTAAAACCACTTTACTGCCAGGGTTGACACAATAAGGCTTACAGCACACATGACACCTGCTCCAATTAAATACAGCTTAATGGCGTTAGAAATGCCCTTCTGGAGCAAATAGTTCTCAAACTCTTTCAAACAGGAAGTCATTTCTAAAATGCCCCCACGTCAAATAAAAACTGCTATGGAGGTTCTAGGACACAAGACAGCCCCTTGAAGGCTGAAAACATATTCTCTCTAATACTCTGAAAGCATTCCACAAATGTAGTCTTGCACTAAAAGCTCAAGGCTGTAGTGTAAAAAAAATAAGCAAAGGCCTTATTCAAAGCCAAGCAAAGACATAGTTTCAGAAAATGCAGTTCCCTAAGATTGACTACAGTAAACTGCATTACACAGTCTGTGCATTATGACTGAAACTTCTCGCTGCATTTACTTGTAATACTCATTTTATTTCCCATTACGTTCCTATTTTCTTAATAAAACGGAGTATGCTATTTTAATGACTGACTTAGTGGTACATCTTACTTTCATTTCTAAAGTAAGCAAACTAGAATTGACAAAATGTACAATTTTTTACAGAGCTGGCAATCCTATGAGGTAAGACCACCACCATTCTTTTGGTTCTACATGCCAGTCAAAAAGATGCCATAGTGCAAATTTAGGCTGGAGATTTTATGGTCGATAAAGAGAGAATGAAAGAGTTTGCCTGTCCACACTCAAAGGTGCTCTCCAGACCGCTGATACAAAAAATAAACCCAAGGCAGCAGCTATGCAGAACTACCCTGAGTCAAGGAAAACAAAATTATTTTCCCTGCTGGTGATAAGGCCAAGTTTTTTATCATGGACAGTCAATGCAACAAATTTCGCCACTACATAAGTGGTGTGTTTGGGGGTTTTTTCGCTTTGGCTAGGGCTTTTTCGGTGTGTTTGTTTGTGGTTTTCTTGGGGGTCGGAGGTCATTGATAGAATCATAGAACATGCTGAGTTGAAAGGGACCCACAAGAATCGAGTTGAACTCCCAGCCCTGCACAGCACCATCCCCAGAAGTCACACCATGTGCCTGAGAGCATTGTCCAAATGCTTCTCAAACTCTGTCAGGGTGGTGCTGTGACCACTTGCCCTGGGGAACCTGTTTCAGTGTCCAGCCACCCTCTGGGTGAAGAATCTTTTTCTAATATTCAACCTAAACCTTCCCTGACACAACTTCAGGCCATTCCCTTGGGTCCTGTCACTGGGCACCACACAAAGAGATCAGTGTCTGCCCCTCCTCTTCCCCTCACCAGGAAGTTGCAGACTGCGATGAGGTGTCCCCTCAGTCTCCTCCAGGCTGAACAGACCAAGTGACCTCAGACGCTCCTCATACGGCTTCCCCTCAACACTCTTCACCATCTTTGTAGCCTTCCTTTGGACACTCTCTAACAGCTTCATTTATTTCTTATATTGTGGTGCCCAAAGCTGCACACAGGACTCGAGGTGAAGCTGTAGCAGCGCAGAGTAGAGTGGGACAATCACTTCCCTGGGCCAGCTGTCAGTGGGTTGATTTTTGATTTGTTTGTTTTTAGAGAAACATAAACCTAATATCTACACTTGTGAAGCACTCTTCAATGAACTTCTAAGCTGCATCTTTTTTTGCTCATATTCCTGGCAACTGTTGTCCCTTCTAGCATCTGAGGCTGTGGTTAGACGAGACGACTGCGCTAATCCTAAGGCTGTGGTTAGACAAGATAACCGTGCCAAGTTAAGCCGCTTGCTACTATGAAAAGGGATGCGGAGTCTGGTATCCTCCTCCTCCAGCTTTCAGTCAAGGTACTCTGGTCTCCCATTTCCACCAAATAAGCACATGGTGCCCACTCTTAATGAACCTGTGTAGTTCATTAAACTAGCAAAAAGTTGCTTTTCTTTTAAATAATTTTTTTTTCTGGGCTAGTTTTCTGCCACGTTAGTATTCTGGACCGGCTATACTGCATGGGCCAACAAATGGCCGAGCCAGCACAAGTCACAAGGCGAAAGGAGGGGGTCCAGACCCATCAGCTACTGCCAAACTCTTTCCCACCTTTCCTCACCTTATTTATTTTAGGCTTACAATAACTCAGTCTGCTTCAGATTATCCACACGCCTCTGCAGACTCTTCATTGCTGTTTTCATTTTCCATTACCTACAACCTTAGCAATATGCAAGGAGGCAGGAGTCAAGATTATTTTTAGAATTTGTTTGCTTAGAAATGCGCTTATGAGCAACAGAAACTCTTTTGAGATGGCCATGAAATAAGTTTTAAGAGAATTAATTATACAATTTCTCTGTTTCACAGGTTAAAAAAATATCCATCCCTGTTACGTTTGCGAGGAAAAGCAATATCAGTGTCTTGTGAGAGAAAATGTTCTAGCAGTCATGCCAAACACTGAAATTATATTAAGACAGGAGCACAATTTGGACATAATCAAATTCGGTAGACATCATTGAGGGCATAATTTGGCCTGCAAAATTTTTTATAAATAGTGATGATGGAAAAGGCAAAAAAGGACCTGTGTCAGCTGATGAACAAGCAAGTCCCTGGCAGGCTCAAAAATTAATTCTGTTCTAAAAAACAAAGGAAGGAAAACATATATGGAAATTTTCAATGGAGCCCAACTCAAACATCCTGTTATTTATTTGTTAATCTTTAAATTCACTTGACAGCAAGCATCAAAGTGAAAGGGATGTTGAGTGCCATGACAAATTTGCTCAAATGCTTATTTTCTGAACCTTTTAGTTGTAAACATCTATATTTAATCACAGCTTAAAACTAGCCAAAAAGGCTGTTTACTCTGAATGTAAAGGGAAAATACTGCAAAGTTGAAAGAGGAATTTCTGTTACTGTAAATGCATTTTTAAAATCCACTTACAGACAAGGGTCCTTGGCACAGTTACAATCTTCTACTAAAGCTTAGGAGACAGACAGACATTACCCACTGTCAACAAATGCAATCTCACATCACTGATGGAGTGAAAAGCTCCCTAGACAAACGTTAGCATAAAACCTTCTTGCAGTATTTAATTGCAGCCTTCAGAAATAAGACAGATTAAGTTATCAGTATATCAGAGTCATCACAGTGAATGAAGAGGGCTGCTTTCTTGTGCAGAATTGAAGGCTGAGTAGTGACCCAGTCAGGGAAGGAGACCAACACCGCTCTGGGCACACAGAGGTGCAGCTGAAACAACAGCACTCCCCCAAGGGCTGCTGTGTTTTGATCTTGGGGAGGGGAGGTGTGGTCTAAGTGAAGACATGGCTGCCCTGCTGACAGCTACTGCCACCCCTCTTAGTTGGCTTTTGGCAAATAATACATGGTACTGAGCTTAGGCACCTAGCTTTGCAGTGTTTAGGCATTTCTACCACATCTGTTGCAATTTTCATGCCATGCCAGGAGTACCATCTACACGGCCAGGGAAAAGAGGTTTCACCAACAAGCTGAAGTCAGATGAAGCCAGTCCTATGCCACCTTGTCACGGGGCACCTTCCCTTCAACATAGCCCTCTGGGGAGCACAGACAGAAGGCCCCATGCAGTGAGCAGAAAACATTTGAAAATGCACGCATCAATGACAAAAAGAGCTATTTTCAGATTGCACTGCTGCCTGCCCCAGCTGGCTTGAACAGCCAGTGTGGAACCAAGGGATGGGCGGACCCAGGAATCAGAGGAGGGTGCTGCCACTGGGTCTGGCACTACAGTTCCATAAAGAACGGTCTCAGAGACTCCTGCCTCTCTGTGTGGAGACATTCCATTTGAGGAAAAAACAGCTCTCCAACAAAAGTCACACAAACTTTTGTCCGGGAATGGCTGAAGGCAGGAGCAGACCAGCACAAGGTAGTAGAGTCATCATCCCTGGAGGTGTTCAAGAAACAACTGGACATAGTACTACGATCTAGTTGTGCTATGGTCTTGTTGATAAGGTTGTGATCAGACATAGACTGAAGTCTATTCCAACCAAAATGATTCTGTGATTCTGTGAAAGGAGAAAAGGGCACCAAAGACTTTATGGTCCAACCACTACCTCCATCCAAGTGCTGACATGGCTCCCACTGCAGTTAAAAAACTTACATAAAATAAAAAATTTCCTTTAACAACCCTACATGTAAGGTGAATCTCTCAGAATAGCAAAATTACATCTTTTTACTCATCTCTTTATTTACTAAATGAACAAGACTTCTGACCTCTGCCTTGAATCAAAGCATTCCCTCACATACATTTGATTTCCCAAATAGATGACGCCTGCTGCAAGCTTAACCTAGACGACATGTTTGGAAACTGCCATGACACCTTTCTAGGACAAAGTATAGCTGGTGAAAACACACACTATCTGCTTGAATAATTCTAACGTCTGGTTTGTCATCTCTGTAGATTAACTAACCATCTTAAGCAACTAAGGAAACTTTGTCACTTTTTCCATTCAAGAAATGCACTTCTGCATCACAAATTTCTTCTTTATTGCAAATCTTGAAAAACAGAACTTAAAATCTTAGGTCATAAAAGTTTGCTTTATGGTATATTCTTTTGAGGGTAATGGATTTACTCTCATCAACAGAATGCAAGCAATAATTACATCTTTCATTGCCTCTTTTTATAGCCTTATCTCACATTCTAAGCTACACAAGAAGAAAACAATTTCCCAAAGGATTTCGTTCTCCTTTTACAGGAGGATCTCTGAAAATTGGTATCACTATTCTGAACACCAATCCCTATTCTTAAAATCCTAACACAAATGACAAGCAGCAGTAATCAAAATCACTAAAGAGGTCCCTCTGGGTTTTTCCAGCGCACGACCTTGTTTCCATAATCAGAGTTCCAGTATCCCTTTTAGGGCTGCAGAGAGTTTCTTGACAACCAGCACAAGCACCTCCTCCAAATTTTATATTCCCAAGTGCTGGAGAGGAACATGTAGGAAACAAAGGCATACTGTAGGGTGTTGTTCTATACTCTGTAAATATCCAGAGTCAACATAAACACACGTGCAATATAACTACTGATACGACAACCAAAATATACCCACTTGTCTTTCTCATTAATCAGAACCACTTAAGTAACAGGGTTTCAGACACAAACCAAAAATGGCAGGCTTATTTTAAGGATAACAATTACATTTAATAGTGAGACAGGGACAGCTAAGTGTGTCTATAATACACAAAAAGCTGCATCTTTTTTTGCTCATATTCCTTTATGTAATTATAATACAGAAAATCGCCAAAAGTAATTTGATTTTTTATTTATTTTTAATTTTAATTTTATTGTTCAGAGAGGCATTGAAGTTAATTGTCTCTGTGCCACCACCAGCACATCAGTGCTTGCAGAAACTTTAATACAGAAAAGACTCCTGTTAATGGGTTCATATTCCACATTTAAAATTAATTTGCTTTTCACACTATCAATCAAAGAGGCACCATTATTCCAACTACCAAATCATTAATGATACTAATGAACTAACCAGATGAAATACCATTGACAATCACTTTCATAGAACTTTAGCTGCAGTTTCACAAACACTGGCAAAGGACCTTTTATAGTGTGTTTAGCAAACTTCAACCACTGCAAATCCATAAAAACTTCTTAAAGACACAAGTTGCAAGGGGCTGGTGTACCTTTTACCTTTCTCTATTGCTACAAGTAAATACTTTCTACTAAAACAAATTACAAGTCTATGAATACATAAATTTAAAGAGCAACAGTTATAAAATCAGACCAGAAAAAGCCTCTCTGCATTACAGATGGTGGCACCAAGACCAAATCCTGCTACCCAGTTGTTTGCAGTCCCCTCAGCTATCAGAAGCACACAAGGCCAATCCATACTCCTGCACAGAGCAGGAAGCTCAAGGCAGCCTAAACCCCCCTCAGACCCTTCCTTTCCACTTCTGAAAATGATTAAATTTGTCAGGTACTGAAAGGTGACCTACTTGATTTTCAACAGTTACATAAATAAATGAATAAAAAATGGGTCACTCATATAAAACTATATTTAACTGCACGCTACCCTTTGGAGTAACATGCAAGAAACAGTGGTTGTGGTCTGAAAGTTGGAACGAAGGACATATACAAGGAAATATTTTTTATTCCTAACAGTATGAAATCTGGAATCTAAGACTCATCCTTAAAATACTACATTTGCCTGAATTCAAAATAGCTCTGTAATTTCTCAGGATGACCTGTTTTCTTCTCAATCCATAGAGACCCATGGATTTGAAAACACATGGCTACATTTTTCTTTTTAAATGTAATGAACAAACTGCATGTTTAAATTTATTTTCTTGACATCACTGCACAATACCAATCCTCCTCCCTTTTGCTCTTTTTCTCTGCATAATAAAACATTCTTCCAAATCAAAACGGCTAAAAAAATTGCTTTTGGACAGAGATGTTGAAACAGAGCAGTGCCAACATAGGACTTTTTAAAAAATCATTTAGCAAACAGAAAGAGCAACATGGAATATCGTTCTGGCTCAATTTAAAAAGCCCAACCCCCAAATAACTGGTCATCTACTTCTGTGAGGGAGAAAAGCTCTGAAGATGTGAGCTCTGTTGCTGCCAGGGGAAGTGGCATACTCCAAGTCTGGTACCTTCACTGACACAGCATTCCCAGCCAACTCACTTTTTATCTAAGCTGCCTTTGGAGAAACTAGACACCATGAAAACCTCAGTCATCCCATAACCTGGCACATCATCAAAGCCTCCTAACACACAATTACTGTGCTTCACGCCTTTAGACTTTTTTCCTTTGACTAAACAAAACTCCCACAATGGAATAAGAAACTTTCCAAGAGAAATTGTGTTTGACAGAAGATCAATGGTGCAGAGGTGTTGGAGGGAAAAAAGCCAATGCTGTTTTGTGTACACCTCTAAGCTTATAAATGGCTTGCTCTTAAAGCTAGATGCCCCTTCCCATTAGATCAGTATTTGATATTATTACTGAACTCGGAAGTCTGAGGTCTTCTTTACTCGCATTAAGGAGTTTGCAATTGCTTATGCAATACAGTGACTTTGTCATGCTGCCTGTAGTTATCCAACCATTCCCCTAGTTTTTTGCCTTGTCGGCAGTAACACTCAGTGGAATCTGACTCACCATGTCAACAACACAAGCTACATATAAATATGAATAACCTACCAAGCAAGCACCCAGCTGCTGCTTTAATGCATTAGCACATGTATAGTTATGCACATGCCTAAAAGGAGCTGCCATAAACCTCCATAAAGAAACAAATAAGCTCTTGTGAGTGAAAACAGTCAGCCTGCCCAGAAATCTGAATCCTGCTAGTCATCACTTTCAAGGCTCAAGCCAGCATGACAAAGCCTTTTTAAGTAAGGGTCTAAGTGAATCTGAAAGAAACACACTTTATATTCACCTCTCAGGACACCACAGCTTTTTAAAGCAAGCTTTAAGGGAAGCGGAAGCAACAGATAATAACTGACTAGAGCATTAAAGAAGTAAAATCCAATTCCTTTCAAGCTCCTGTCATCTAAGCTTGTCTGCATCTCCTTTTAATACCTTTAAACAACCGCTCTGTGAACTACTAAACTAGGGGAGACTAATGTCACAGCGCTTGTGTCCTCTCAGCGCTTTTAACTCTTTATGTAGATCCTATGCTACTTCACCTGTGGACTTGAATCACTCCAGGGACAGATGCTAGTGAGCCAGTTTCTTATGTCTAAGTGACAGTATGTAAATTCTATCCAAGTGTACTTCCCCAAGGTAACTGAAGCCAACCACCTTTAAATGGTTACTTTCTCAGCTGACACACTCAGCACATCAGGCTGAAGACTGATGGACTGCTTTTCTCCTGAACAGCAGCCTGTCCCTGCCCTCCTGCCTGGCACCTACCCTCCACCCTGATCCCCATCTCAATCAGGTAGCCAGAAACCAAAATATATGGATTGCTCAAACCGGGCATTTCAAGCACTCCAGAAACAAGTTCTTCTGTGCAGATCAAAAGGACACAGCATATGCCACATGGTACACTGGTTTCCTTCCACGCTACAAAAGAACCACATGGAAAAAGGACTGAGTCCTTCCAGCAGCACCACAGAGGTGTCTCACCATTCACTGTCTTGAGGCTCCCGCTAATGCCATCGCTGTGCTGCCGCTTCTGTGCATTCTTGAACTCCTTCAGAGATAAATAAAGGACCTTCCGCACCACCCTCTCCTCTGACCAGGGAATCCCATCGCTGTCATCCTAAAGAAGATGAAAACACAAAGGAGACATTAGGTGCATGTACCTGAAACAAAACAGAAAACCAAACGGAACCAAAGAAAACCAAACAAATCCCCAAAGCCTAGGGCTACAAAGATTATTTTTAATTTAGGAGAAAAGAGAAACTGAAGAAAAATACTGTGTAAGAAAATACAATCTCATCAGCTCTAACAGAAAACAGAGACATAAGTATTATCATCAAATGAGAGCATTAGTCCCCCTAATCCTTTATTCTGCAAACAGCAGTAGCCATGTACCAGGTATTAGGCAGAAGGTGAAATTTAATTGTTAAAATCCTTATAATGAATCCCTTGTGAAGAAATTGATCACGGGTAGGAAGTGTTCTCCCAGATAATTAAGAGGAGGGAAAAAACCAACAAAACACTAAAATGCACGTTGCAGAAATTGAAGAAGCAAGTTTGGTGAACCAGCTTCTCTTATTGTCATTTTGGCCTTTGTGCCTCTTGGCTCAGGTTATTTTTCTTTCTGGTTTAGTGATTTGCATTTATTGCAGTGTTATGATGAAGTTCTACATTGATGAAATCAAGTTATCCTGAATTTACCTCAGCATAAAGCCAAGTGGAATTTGGCTCATGGGACATATGTTTTCCACTTAATTTTTAGGAAACAAATGCTATTTTGTCAAAAGGAATAGTAGACTATGTCATATTTAGTACTCGCTTTAGTTAAAATATTAATTCCCTGGAAAAGTATTTCCGTAAAGCCTTTAGCATTCAAATAAATTAAGTCAGCAAATTGATATAAAGATACAAGTGAAGTAGGTAAGTCATCATATTTTCATAAGCCCTATAATTGTCTTGGGGTCTTTAGAAATCCTATTTGTGCATTCCTGCCCTTGAATTCCTCAGGGGCTACATCACTGCCAAAGCAAAAGATTAACATTTCTAAGCAGACCTTAAGTGGTAAGTGTTAAGTGTACCACAGTGTATTCCCACAGTCATCTTACACTGGAAACTCCACAAGCCCCATCAGCCATTCCCCCACCAGGAGGCAGGAGAGCTTAGACCATTCATGTCCCAAAGACAAGATAAACATCACCAACATCCAAAAAATAAGCATAGTTTAAGGTGACCAGTGATGGCTTTTTCTTTGCTCCTCTAGTGACATATTGGCATTCAGCTGCTGAATTGTGATCAAAAACATTTCCACCCCTCACCCACTCCCCAAAAAAATTCTAGGACAAATTACTTGGCAGGGGTTAAAAAACAAAACAAAACAAAACAAGCAACACAATGAGTGCAGTGAAAGCAGCCAGCATTTTGGCAGCAGGATGTGCCTTTCACACGAGGGACAAGCTACTACACTTTGAAGAAGGCTGAGCTATGCCAGGGAGTTTTAGAGCACAGGCAGTTCTGGGCCAAGAAAGCAAACTTTGTAACCCAACACCCACAGCAACCAAAAAAAGACAAAAAAATCTCTCGGCAAGCATTTTAGGACTAGCACATCCAGTTATTTTGTCAACAAAGGTTTATACAAACAACTCTGGCTTACCATTTTGCTGCCAACACCGCTTCAGCCCTAACCAGAAGCAACACTAAATACAAGAGGGCTGCAGCTCAATTTTAATAAAGCTTGCCCACGACACCTCCATTTGTAGTGCCACTAACAAGGGCCCGATGGGACATCACGCATTTCTGTTTTTACAGAAACTAGTTATTAATTCGTTAAGGGAGTCATGCTCAGTTAGGGAACAGTCATAAGCACCTTCAGCCCCTGTCCATGTTACAGAGACACAGGCCTGTGGACACCACTCGCTCCCTTCACCAGCATTCGTACTGGAAGCAGCACAAAAACATGCACTGGCTCCTCATCTCACAGGCCGACTTACCCCAATAAAAATACAGGAACATTTTTTCTTTTTGTATTTAAAAAAAAAAACCCAGAAGAAATTAAATCCACTCTGTCACAACAGCTCACTGCAAGGAGCACATGGCAGCATTGGCTGCCTCAACAGTGACAGGGTGAAACCTGCTGACAGGACTGGTCTTTAAATCGGCATGTGCTGACCACAGGACCTGTGCCTTGGCACCAGCTGGCTACAGCCCCTCCTGTGGGAGGGAAGGTCACCACAGTCCCTCCTGTGGGATGGAAGGAGGTCACACCTCACACCAGTGGCCTCTAGGCTAGGCCACCCTCCTGTGAACAGCCTGGAGTCATCTCCCTTTCACCAGACAATGTGTTGGACATGAAAAAGGATGCTGTGCAACGTGACACCCAATTTTCCGGCAGCCAAGGTGTCTCCCTAGTGCCAGCTGGACACCCTAGCACCATGCAGGACATGCTCCTGCCTTCCACCAGCCTGGGGCTGCCCGGGCATTAGTGCTACCAGCAAAGAGATGGATGCCAGAAGTAGGGAACAAATACCACTGTCAGCAACCCCAGAAGCAACTTCATACCACACTCAATTCCTGGAGCTGTAAAACTCCAGACGAACCACACTGGCTTCATCCACCCTCTGAAAACAGCAGTGCTGCCTCCAGAAATGCACATGGAGAGTCTCTCCACACCAGAGCTCCCACCAGCCCAGTTGTATCGAGGCTGCAGGCACTGTCCTGCCTGCACTGCTCTGCTGTGAGCTTCCCCACACACACCACCCAGCTTGAAAAAATGTCCTCAAGTTCTCCAAACGCTGTGTGCTATCCAAGGTCAGCAAAATAAGGGGCTAAGCTGCTGCCAACACCTGCATTCACATGGCTCCATATGCAGGAGCAATAAAAAGGTTTCACGATCGCCAAGCGCATCTTCCCTGGAGCCTATGGCACAAAAGCAGCCGCATGCCTGAGAGCAGCTGACTCAGAGCCCAGCTGAGCCGCATCTCCAGCTCCCGACACATTTAACCATAATTACATGGGTCAGATCGCCTCCACCTCATCACCCCAGCAGAGGGAGAGCCGTCGTGTGCCCACTCCGCACTCACACCACCACCAGCTGCACGAGTTAGCTCACTTTAGCAAAACATGCATGCACCAAGAACTGCTTAGAAATGTGGTCAAGTGAAAGCCTTGAGGAATTTAATCTATGTAAC
>VZRN01000714.1:1116066-1151326 GCA_013397935.1 Dasyornis broadbenti
CACTCTCAGCCCCCCCCCCCCCCCCAACCTCAAAGGGACTGACTCAATTGCTGCCTTTAAGTATTTCCACAGGGAGTAGAGATTTGTTAATAGATGGCTCTCGAGGCTGGCAGAGAGGGGTATAATATCATCCAACAGCTGGAACTTGATTCAGAAAAATGTAAGACAAAATTAAAGAACAATTTCTGCAACTGTGCAAGTAATTAGCCATTGAAACGAATTATGGGGAACTAATGGATTGCCCATTATTGACTCAGACCCAAAAAAGGACTGAATAACATCTTAAACTTTAGGTTCATCACCACAAGCCCACAACCTTCACTGTGCAGGTCAGCTGAGATTACTTCTGCCTCCCAATATGACAATAAGATTATATTATAAGCTCAGAATAAAACTAACAGACAGAAACAACCAGGGAAACCCTGGAGCAGAATTAAGAAACGCAACTGCATAATTTCCTTTAAACCACTTTAAAAAANAAAAAAAAAAAAATCATGCTACCTTCTTTGTTATGCCATTTCAGGGAACCACCCATTGAACATTTATGTCTGAACTTCAGCTACCATGACAGTCAACAGTCAAGCAAGAGTTTGGCAAGATGGGGATGGGGAAGATCCCATGGGATGGGGAAGAGCAGCACAACCTCCCTTTACCTACGCAGGAGGTTCCTGCACAGGATATTACCTTGCGGATTGGAGAATAACTTCCTGTTGCACTACATGGCTGAACAGGCTACTACAACATACTGTTAATTTGGGAATATATATATGTATACACATATGCATATGTGTGTTTTGCTATATGCACATTAAATGTATATAATGCACACTAAATGTATGTAATACATTAAATATATAATATACCTCCATTAATGTATGTGCACACCAACTAAAATACATATTAATGTTCAATCAATATATAACATCAATTAGATCTATAATACACATCAATATATAATGCGTATATATTTGCAAAGAAATCAAAATGTGAACCACCTGTATCTTTCACCATTCACCTACAGTTTAGGTGCTTGTTCTCTGCAGGCCAGCTGCCTGGTGTGCACATGTGGCCTGCACACAGCCTTCCTATTTCCAGAATTATACTCAAATCCTAATTTTAAAATAGTGGAAGGCTTCACACCACCTCCTGGGCAGGTGAAATGTTAGCCTGAAATCATGAGAGCTGCTGTGCTCCTCGAGGAGCAGCAGCAGAAGCATGACTCAAGCTTCTCCCCTTTATTCACTGCTGATACAGCATTCTTCAACCTGGCCCAGCCTTGCCTTAAGCAAACAGGAGTCATAGTTCACAGGGTAAAATAAAGCTGAAACAAGGGAGAATGCACGCAGCACTCCATACTATTTGCTTTAATTTTTATGTAAATACCTTTACAGCAGTGATGGTTTTATTTGAAAAGTCAGGATTTTGTAAGGTACAAAGATACTTATAAGCATGTGTGCTATGACTCAGTATGGCTGGCATGTTTCCAGCTCTCTCTGGGTCTTTCCCAAACATGCATCTCCTGACCTCATTCTTCATGCCAGGTTGCAAAAAGCAAAACAAGAAAACACAAACTCCTTCTTTTTTCTTTTTCCAGTACTGCATCCAACACTCGGTTAAAATCACTGTGGCACCCAGTGCTCTAAATGAATAAGCTTTCATGGTTCAACAGCCCCCAGAGAGTCTTTCCCAGATGTAAGAAGGTCATTTTGAAGCAATGGGAAAAATAAACCACAAGTTTCTACCCTTTCCTCAAGGATATTTTTGAAGGAGAGCTATTTCAAAGGGCGGTTTTTACTGCGTTTAGTTAGCAACATAACAAAACCATGTCTTTTGCATGAAAAACAGACAACACATTTTCATAGAACATACAAATTGCTTTTTAGCTAAAGGACCAAGATGGAAATGTTTGTTTACTACATTCAAGATTTGCAACAGATTTTTGCCTTTCAGCTGTATATTATCAATGGACAACAGTTATACCTGCTTTTCTCTAAAAGTCTGACACCCAAAGTCTAACACACTATCAAGACCAAAGAGGAATTGCTGGAAAACCCATATACACCTTCTGAGGCCGAGTGATCCTTTCGTGCAGTCCTGGGCAAGTTACCACTGCTAAGTGCGATTAGCACTTATTAGCAATTATCTTACTCATTTACAAAGCCTAATTTCTCAGTATCTGTACGGCACGGAATGAACCTCATGAGAAAGTGCCAAGTCTTACTGCTGTATCAACACACGTACTTCCCCTGCTGCGTTAGCAGAGGTCTCCATCGTATCACAAAGTTCCATCAATCTCCTCACTACCACAAATGCACATTGCAGAGGGAAACCCCACTGCTGGCCCATCAGTGTAACCTCCCTCTTTAAGTAACCTGAAGGACCCAGTGGGCTGTTCCACGACTGGACAGCAGAAGCTCTTCTTGGCACAAGCTCCTAGCAAAAGTTTGAACTTCCAGGGCAACAATTTGAAACCAGACCGTAATATATTCAATTGAAGTGCCATAAAGATTTTTGGCTCCTTCTGGCAGTTATCATGCTGCTTGGACTTCTTACAGCCAAGCAGAGCATGGTGCAAACTAGTTATACTCATATATATCCACACTAATGACCTTGTAGACTTTCACTTACTATCAAGGTCCCTCCACTCCCTTCTCCTCTCAGAATAAAGTTCGCACTTATTTAATATTTAACCTTTTAATCAAGTTTAACTATCCAGAGAGGATGTAGCAGTTTCTCATTTAAAACAAACTGCTTATATTCAGTGAGAAAAAAATAAAACCTCATGAATGGCTTAAGCTGATGAAGATTGATACAGCTTGGAGACTTTATAGTAGAGTGACTCATGCCTTCTGGAAAATGTAATCTGTTCTGTCTAGTTTAGGAAAATAGGTCATGCTTTAAAAATGTGCTAACTAACATGAAGAAAGGGGAAATTTCCTTTATTAATGCCTCTGTTTTAGCATTTAAGTCTATCTGGTAATTATAGTTACTTTTTCCCCTTGTACTTCCAGAAAACTTTCCCAAAGAACTCACGTTACTTTACAGCTCCTGACTCGAAGACCTAATGTTATTGCAGCAAAGAAACAGTGGAGGAAAACAAAAATCTCTCTTCTTCCTGCTTTAGCACTTCTCCCACAGCTTTCATCCCCTACAATCTCCCATTGGTTTGCACTCTTTCACTGCCTTCTGCTGCACTAGGGACTGCATTTCCTCCTTTCAGATGAATTCTGAAGAGCAGCATGGGAAAGAAACGCTCTGTTTTTTGGGTCACTAAAGGCCTCGGGCACTTTTAAGCCCACTGAGCTTCAACCTGCTCTTGCAAAAATACATTATGGGAGAAGAGTTACAGTCAAAATCTCCAAATACAAGTCACTCCCAGAACTGAGGCATAAAACATAGTCCCTAAATTTATCTTAGGCCAAATAATAAAATATTTTAAAATAGTCGGTTCACGTGTTAATTTTTTCTTTTACATAAACTTAAGAGGCCTTGATGATGTTTCTGCATCTCTAGAAAACTATTACTCAATATGAAACTAGTGAAAGCTTACAAGCTGTCAACTGTTTCGCATATTGGCCCACCAAGATTAAAAAAAAAAAAAAAAAAAATCCAGAGTAAAGACAGGTCTAAAGTTTCTTAATTTATCAACTGCAGCATGACTTCAACTCGAACTATCTCATGATACCACTGACTCCACAACTATGATTTCTTACACCAGATCAGGAATCTAAACAACCATTTTGTACCCAGAGCACCTGAGCTTTGTAATCTGACATGAGCCGAGGGTGGTAGAGTGCTGGTAGAAGGAGGTGAGAAGTGTAAGATAATTATTCAGACTGAGGGAATGGTTTTCATAACCAGCTTAATTCACCTGCCACCACATGGGATGCACCTGCTCCAAACCCAATGCAAGAATTAGCCCTTATCGGGCCATTTGACTAGCTTGATCAGAAGACTCAAAATCTCATCCCAAGACAAGAAAAGTTATTGTTTCCATCCAGATCAGCTTCCTTATTCCTAACCACATGACCAAATAGTAACTACTGCTAGGGAAGAGAAAAAAGTGGGATTGTCCCTTTGAGCAGCAAACTCACACTTGAATGGATGCAAGCCCATCACAGCACCAAACCATGACAGTCACGATAAGGAAGGGAGGGCATCACAGATGGTATTCAGGAAATGAACGCCACCTTGCTGTAATGTAACTACTGTGAACCCCAAATATCTCACTGCATTCTGATGAACCTTACCCACTTTTTCCAAAATGAATTATGTACTTCAGAGAACTGAAAGGGAAATAAGGGGGTAGCATGGCACCTCTTACAGGGGCAGAGCCTGCAACGATTCAGATAGGTCACAGCCTGACAAGGTACAATTTTCTGCCTGGCCATCCCTTGCAGACAATTTATGCCTGAGCAAAACCTCTGAATTGATAAACAGGTTCCTTACCTGGTGCGCTCTTCAAATAATGTCTCCTGAAAGGTACACTGAACGATCTTTGAAAAGGTATGCTGTACACAAATACATGCCTCCCAGGCAGAAACCAAAATAATTTAAACATCATTTCCTGTGTTGGTGAGCAGGTCTAAATCTTTCTTAAAAGAAAAACAAACAAACCAACCTGACGGGTGATGCTTACACTACATGTCTTCACTTCTCTGAAGCACCATGAAATAATGTATATTTATCTTTGATTACATAGTACAAAAAAAAAAAAGAAGAAGAAAGCTGCTGAAATTGGATTAGAAACTTCTGCTGGAAAACAATTTATTGCATAACACAACTCTGACAGCCTGGGTTTCTGGCCACCAACTGAGCCTTTATAAAAATCTGCTGGGCAGCTGCCAAATCAGCTCTTTGAGTCTTGGCATGTCCGACATCTGAGACAGTAGTCAAGGCAGCCACATGTCCCGTGCCATCCACAGCCCTGCACTTTTACAGTTAAATAGTACTGTCAAAGAACAGAGTAGTATGAGCCATTAAACACACAAAGGTAAAAAAATCTCCTGCAGCTGCAGATCTGACAACTCTGATCATGCTGCAGAAGACCAAGAACCACAACAGGATTTCTTCTTTTTCATTATCTGGTATTAATTTGAACATAAAAGTAGCTTAAGAGGGGAAAAAGAGAAGCAAGAAGGGTAGCAAGCTCCAAAAAACCTCTACACTCCTAGCTGAAAATCACTGCCATTTATAAATTTCACATTCCAAATATTCTTACTCTGTCTCCAGTTCTAATTAGAACTCTCCACCAAGTACACTTCAGATAGGCACATAAAACCCAGTATGCAAAGAGTATTCAGCAGCTCAAGATAATTAAATTCAAATATATTCTTTCTAATTAACTTCATTTTGATTCAGTTCATATTTTTATAAAGGTGTTCAAGCTCCAGTATGCAGTCATATGAATATAGTCCAATAAAAAGCATTTTCTGCAGTTTAAATGTCTGCTAATAAAACCTGCAGATGTGTATGGCTAATCCAATCCTGCTGCATATTGCTAATTATATTAATACTTTTTTCCACCCTCAACTGGAAAGCCTGATCCTCGACTTGAAAAATACTAACCACTTTTGCATGCCAAAATAGTGTATAGGTAGTAGGGAAGAGAGAAAGATAAAACTGGTGTATTATAAATTTGCCTTCAGTATTTCAATGGGAATTTAAAGAGATCTAATTTTTTGGTGTGTCACAGTGTCTGAAAGGTTGGTCAGCAGTATCAATACTTTTGAGAAGCTGAAGAACTGCTGATGTGTTTAGCATCTACCCTGACACGTACTACAGGAGGTCAGTGTTTACACCATTTCTTTTGTAGGACTGTGTTACTTGGATGCTGAAGCCATGCTATAACACAGGGAACGATTGGCTCAACTATCTGCATTCTAGGAGTATAGTAGTATATCTGGGTATATATATGGATATATGGATGGATGGATGTGTATATGTAATATATATATATAAATCAGCTAAAATGTGTATCTGCAAATACAGAACTCAGATTGCTCCCTCAGTAAAATAAGTACACCAGCCCAAAGCCTATCTAGTTTAGCTATGTTGTTTAATATAGCTGTGCCCACCAGGACCATGATGCCTTCCAGGCTTGAAGCTGTGGGTGGAGGTCTCCTTGAAGATCTGGAAAGGACACCACAGCCCTGCTGAATGACCCTACACTCACTCCCATTTAAACTTTTCCAGTACAAATGTTTCCTTGTTTAAAGTGATGAAAGAGGAAATTTTGGCTCACCTGACTCACTTTGATGGCACTGCAGCAGCTCATGCCTACATGAGCAGCTCCACCATCAAAGCTGTGAAAGAGGACCATGGCCAGCAGTGAGAAGAGTGGCACTGCCAAAGCTGGGGCATGACAAATTCTACCCACAAAGTAACTTGTGCTGTGACAGACCTGCAAGTTTGCATAAATCTGACCTAAAAACACTGATACTGCACTAGAAGTGTGACGTTGATTTTGCTTGATGTACTACCCAAAAAGGGAGATTTCTATCAGAGCCATTTTGTCCTTGTTTACATTCCTGACTGGCAGAATATCCTTTAAACCTGGGAGGGAAGTATCCATTGAAGCTGAGAGATGTAAACTAAACCTATACTCTTTGCTCCTAAACCAATTAAAGGATACATATGAGGAGACTCTAAAGCAACTCTAAATGTATTTTCAGGTCAGTGCAGTTGTATCAGTAAGTCTGCATGAAGATAAGCTATGTGAGCAGTGAACACCTACACTCTTAAGCTTTTCCAAGCTCGCTCTTCAGTATTAAATATATTCAACTTCCAAAATATTACCCAGCAAACAAATGATGGTTTTGTAGCAGCACAGGGAAGCAAATAATAAAACAGACATTTGCTCTGTGAGACCATCACTCAGTAACAAATCAGATGAATGCATCAAAGTAACTTCCCAGAAGGCCTGCAAAACATTTCTGCAAATAACCAATGCAAAGGAGGGTAAAAGACCATTAGCTGGAATAGAAGTTGCAGCAGATCACTTAGAGTATCCAAGTCAAGAATTTCACACTGAGCAAGACCAAAGTACTGCTTTGCCACACACAAGCTCCATGAGACCTTTTTGGGTTGGAGTTCAATTCCCTCATCCCTCCTCTACTCCCTGATCAATGGCAACAGTCAAACTTTACTGGAGATATTAGAAGTACATCAAAGACAACCATTAAGCTTTTAAGTGCACTAATTGACATTTTAGCACTTACAAATCCATCTATGTGTTCTATCACTCAATTTAAGAGACTTGCTACCCCGCCTGGTAAGAGTTCCCCCTGTTTTTAGCAGGTAGAGGGGGATTTTCAAAGCTCTTTTTTCCCCCCTCAGACAGGATTTTAGAGCATTCAAATTACAAATATAATGCACTTCAAAAAGTAACACATTTCACAAATTTAAGAGCTCTTCCATAAAAGCTGTAAATGGCATCACAGCTATAACTCACAGGCTTCTAAGCTCCAATGAATTCTGCAGCTGTTGTGGCACGTTGAAGCCAAATCATTGTTACCTTCACACCACCACAACTGAAAACCCCAGCTATGATATTACTAACTGCATGGTGCTACATGAAAAAGAGGAGGGAAGAAAGGAACCCCTGTGTGATTTTGCAGCTCCTTCTTTCTTCCTTCACAAAGCCAGCATAAAACAGATGCTAAAACCATGAGGAACTGCTTTAGGTTTTCCTACAATGACTATCCCACAACAGGATCCAGGGAACCATTTCAGAATAACAATCCCCATGGATGCTGTAACATCAGAGGATACAGCATTCCCCTCCCCAGGTAGGGTGACTTAGAGCAGACAAGCCACTACCCACGGCCAAGCCCAGCCTCTGATTACAGAAGAGCATCTCAATGACAGCAGGTCTGGACCCTTCTTCTATTACTGTCACATACCAACATGTTCACCTTCTGTTCTGTTAGAGAAATCCTCATTCAGTCCCAATATTTAAGGCAACAGGAAAGATCAAATTAAATTCCCAGGGTTTTAAGCCGTTCAGTTCATTGCTAGATCTATTTTAGGGTCTGAGGCTGCCAGCCACCCCCACAGAATCTGCGCACTAAACAAGGCTTTTGACAGGCTTGTTTATACCTTCTGCAGCAATCAAAGGCAAAACATTACAAATCAAAGAACCAGGAGACAAATACAGTACTGTGCATAACAGAAACCTCAAAAAGCTAGCCAGCAGCAAACCTGCTGCTCACCGAGCTCCACGGAGCAAGACGAGATGACACAGGAAAACAGAAACGGATAGTTAAGTAAGAACAGACTTGTGCTGTACATATGCAGACATCTGCAGGCAGGACCTCTGAAGAACACATCTATCTAAAGAAGTGGATGCAGAATCACAAGAAAAGGAGTAGGAAGAAAAGTATTCATTTTCTCCAAAAGTACCATGGGGAAAGGCCGTAATTTCAGAATTCCAGTTTTAAGATTGCAGCAGACTTCTGATTTTCACTGGTACCAGAAAAACAACAAAGAAAACGAGTGGACATGGACAATGTACAGTATTTCTGAGGCTGGGATTTAAATGGAAATGGTAAAGGCTGCATTTTGGGGCCTAGGCAGTTACACCCCACAAGGCAGCTGCCTCCAATACATGTTCTTCCTTAGAGAACGCAAAATCACATTTTCTGTTCAATTCTTGCCTCTGGGGAACATGTGTTATGGATGGAGTCCGCTTTACTCAGTGACACACTCACTATGAACTGCATAGTCCATACTTTAACAAAAACGTCAGGGAAGCATCTAAGATGTATGTTAAAATTACACCCAGAAGAAATTCAGCAGTACACCTTTGCTACTGTGTTCCTTTAAACCTTTCACCTCTTAAACTGCAAGTTCAATGTCAGATTATAAACATCGTAAAAGCTCATAAAACCCAATCATAAACCTGCCAGCTCACTTTGAGATTATTTGCTCTTAGCCTTGCAAAAATATCATGTGCAGTATGAGAATTGCATCATTTCTCTGCACACTCTCCAACTTCTCTTCATCTACATCAAGCAAGGTCACTGGGATGGGCAAGTGTAACAGCCTTTCTTCAGAGACAGACCTTTGCAGGTGATTTTCACAGCACATCACGCTAAACCATCCACAGCAACATCCCCAGCATCAGCTTCTGATGGAATCACCTGCTATTTCACCTTTCTCTTGCAAAATCTAGCTTTGCGTGTTACCATCACAACTGACCAAAACATGAAAACCTTCTGCAACTGCAGCAGGACCAAATGCCAAGTTATGATTTTGGGACAACTCTATGGGGCCCCACGTATCACTGCCTACCTCCAGCCTTGGCAAAGGCTGAGCTAGGTAGCACTGCAGATGCCCAGGACGTGGGCAGAAGCACAGGCTGATAGATAGCTCCCCACACCTCATCAGCATCAGCTGCTTGTTGTTTGCATTAAGCTGAGGCAGGAATAGAGGCAGCACTTCGTTATGTGGGCTGGGTTTCCTGCATGACCAGCCACATCATTTCGATTCTCCCAAGGGAAAAGACTGTGGGTTTGATGGAAGCTGTCTCTTGCTTCTCTGTGGAAAAGGATGGTTTTAGTGAAATGAACGTGTCATGGGGGTCAAGACAGAGCAGGGCATCTCAACAACAGGTTTCTGCCAAAACATTCCAGAAATTGGATAAATCATATCTAGCAACACCACAGTGATGGTTATGAATGCCATCTGCGATCGAGCCTGTGATTTGATTGTACCCACAGCACCAACAATAAACTCAACCTGAACTTCACACTTTAAGCACACAACAAACCACTCTGGTTTCCAGCTTTGCTGTGCGCTTGCAGAAGGCAGAACAGGGTAGGCAGAAGAAGGGAAGGAAGAAAAAGACTGAATTAGAGAGCAGCAGTACATTTTTAGGCATGGATCAGCTCTTGTCATCTCTTGGCAAATGAGGTGGCAACAGAGAATCATCCAGGCAAGTTTAGAAGCTGTGTTTGTGTTTATTTTAATTTGCAGTCTATTGATTTTACTGTTTTGTTAGCTCATTCATGAGTAATGCTGGAACTGGAGGCTGAATGCAATGATGGACCAGGCAAGGCAGATATATCCATCCAAAGAGAGAATCTCCTCAGCCACCAGCCTCTGCTCCCCGCAAAACAAACAGACCTGTTAGAGCCCAGCACCATTCCTGTGATGCTGTAGGCAAAGCAAGAGATTAACAATCCATCGTTTCAGCCCACTGCAATTTCTTATCAAATGGCCATGACAGATACAAGGAGGTGGGACAGACTAGTGATTGTTACACTCCACATTGTGGGCAGGCACAAATTCGGTGGCTCGATTTTCCTACTGGAGCAGTCTTAAATGCACTGGGCATGTGATCACATCCAGTCACATAACATGAATGCAATACCCTCTGAGAGCAGTAGCACCAAAAGGATGCAGGGATCGAGCTACGTGTGCCTTGGGAGAGTGTATTGTGCTGAATCCTAATGAAATTAAAAATTAAAAAAAAAAAAAAAGTGTGACTTGTTTAAATGCCTTTGCCTTGCTGGGTGACCTACTCCTCCCTGTGACTCCTGCATCCTAAGCCATTGCAAGTCGCTGCATACAGATGTAGCAGCAATAGTACAGCTTAATCAGTCAATGTTTTCACAACACATATTTCAAATATTAAGCACTTATTGAAGACTTAGAAGTTACTGTGTAAATATTTGTATTATATTATACTGCTAACGCTTCCTCGCCAACTGTGGAATTTTAAATCTATCTCGTCTGATAAAGCTTTATTTACATATCACACTGCTCTCGATACTCAACAAAGTGAACTGACTAAATTTACACCAACTCCATTGAAGGAGTACTTGTCAGGAAAGAGCAATTCAATGATTTTTTTTTTCTCTGCTGTGTGATCAAACTAAACCATAAGCAGTCACACGGTTTGTTTTGGGTTGACACTAACTGTTTTCGCTAGGCAACAATGCTCCCAGGGAAAGCATTGCACAAATGTGCCTTGCTCTTAAAATATGACGCAACCAGCACAATCTACACTGAGAGCTATATACTCCTAACACAGAGTCTCTGCTCAAAATTTGGGAAGCTGCTGGTGCCCACAGACCTTACACCCACAGCACTGCTGCAGTCGCTTTAGCCCCCTGAAGCACTCCCAGGATGCTACAATGTCCTCAGGCACCAAAATAATCCCAAGGGTACCAGAGGGGAGAGGCAGGATTTCAGCCACCAGTTACACATGGGGGCAAGCAGAGTTTGTCACTTATTTATTTGGGTCAGATTATCACCTCCCACTATTTTGCAAGAGGGGAAGGCCATGAGAAGCTGCTCATGCTCAGACAACCAGTTAATGTTTGGCAAAACATGATCAAGATGCAACCAACAGCAAAGGCAAACACCATTATTAGTCCCAAAGTACCTCATGTGGAAAAAATAACAGCCACCAAAATGTGGAGAAGTTTTTTCTTATTTCTGAAAAAGATGACAGATTAAAATGGGCTGGTTTTCCATACAAGCTTCAGGAAATACTCACTGTGAAAACCCCTTATCCTGTCCCTCCCCTTCTCCCCCCACAAAAAACTCTAAAAAACAAAAGAAGACTTCATGGGACTTCATATCAAGTCCAACAGTTGATACCAAGTTGATCATCATACCATCTTTGAAAAATCTGAGTGTCTAAAGCAGCCACAGTATTGAAGAAAGCCCTGTAGTACAATAATAATCTGTTTACTCACTGAATCCAACTCATAGGTTTATTCTTTATTTTACATACCAAAGGAATATTTACTCTCTGATGAACTTAGTTAGATTTGCACAATCATCTGTTGAAAAGGAAAGAAAAAAAATGGAGCTGAAGTTGCATGCTACCTTTCGACAACTCTGCCAGCTGGAAATATGCCATCAATTGTCTGTTCCCTACGTGACTCGAAAGCAGAGGAGTCGGCTTAATAGAAATTCACTCAATTCCACCTTGTTTACTTCAGGTTTAAGAAAACAGCCTGGAAGAAGATAGATTAAATATTTTTCCTTTTACAAATATCGTCCTGTCTTTCTTAGCAACAAACTTTTAGCTTCAGACCAAATTTACAACATTTCTAATCTAAAATGTTATGGAAATTGGAAGAACAAAGTAGAAATGGATGTATGAGAAGAATTTTCCTTAGTTTCAAAATCTGAACAGTATCATACTAAGGAAAAAAAAAGTACCTCCAAGCATTCTGTATGTGTTACTACCAAGCTATGCATTCATACAATATATGTGCATTTCTGGTCAGGAGAAATATGTTCCCCTTTCACAGAAAGTCACAGGCACATATAAACAAATAGCACAAAGCAACAGTTTCTTTGTCAGCTGGTTTGTTCAAGAAAAACAAAATTCAGTATATGTCATTTTCATACAAGTCCGTCCCCTACCTTTTGCTATGCACGGGAAGGACAGACCAACGTACGCACAAAGAAGTCCATGACACGTATTGCCTGTGAGCTGCAGCCTCTCAAGCCTCAGCCGGTTGAGCTGAAGCTGTCATTCACAGCCCCCCGACAGTGGGCCAATTTACTTGCCCCAGCCTACTACAGATAAATAAACAAGGAGCACATTGTACACAGACATCTGTCTTTTTTTTTTTTTCCAACTTACCACTCAAGAAATGCTACTAATACAACAATTACTTAACCATATAAATCTGAGGTTAATAAAAAGACTGTGCTTTGAGTGACAATATCTACTTTGCCATCGCAGAACTAACTCCTTTTTTGCTACAAATAAATGTTATTATCCGGAAATTGAACGCTGAGTGGTGAACTAGTAGCTTTCTTTCTTAGACGCTTCAATACATTAAGTGCTTCGCATTATGGACAGATCAACTGCCCATTCACTAAGGAAGGTTACCAAAGTGATGCTGTAATCTCATTTAGCTCCCCCAGTGTTTACCTTCTAAAGCCGGTCTTGGATAGCAGGGGGGAAAAAAAAAAAAGTCATGCAAGAATAAAGATGGGACATTCAAATGTGGAATGGGAAAAAATTTACTTTTTAGGTTAGAGATCCTTTTGCTCCAGCTACTCCACCAAAAAAGTATGGTACCAAAAGTATGAGGAGGTAGAAAGAGATTTACAGATTGGAAACATTTTGAAATGTAAACAAAAAGGGTAGCAAATCAAAACGCTGTGAAATTTACTTAAGAGTTAAACAACCTAGTGCATTTTACAGCAAACTTCATTGGGTAAAAATTTGGATTCATGACCAAAAATGCACACAAGACCAAGGCAATGAAAAGGAGGATTAAAAAAGCATAAACCACAAAGTTTGAAAGCAATCCTTCAATTTCCGCCTTTTTTCTGTGTTTCTGCCCTGTAACACTTGCCAGGGATGGCAAACTAGTAAGATTCTCACAAAAAACCCCCTACTTCCTATAATAATAAAACCCCTTGCTCCTGTTGCAGAATAGGTTCTGAGCTGACAATTACTGGACCTTGGAAAATGGACAGGGAAAACAAAAAGCTCAAAATTCATCTCCAGAAGGAATGAGATGGACAGTAGGAGAAAAACAAATAAACAAGCAAACAAACAAGGTCACTGGTGCAAAAATAATAGTTTTGCCTTAGCCAGGTAAGAAACATGAAACACCAATTTGAAAAAAATAAAACAGAAAAAGGACAAAAAAATTGGCAGTGAGAGCAGTATGGCCAGAGTTTTCACTTTAGGCAAAACACCAATCTGAGGAACAATTTTTATCTCTGGACTATAACCAGCCTTTGGTGTACACGGTGCTGTAAGTGGAGACCCACAGAGAGGGGAAGAACGGGAAAGCAAGGCTGAGTGAAAGGCCAGCACATCGTTGGGAAATCCCAGACATACATCTGAGTGTGCAGAACTAAGCCTAAAAAATGTAGCATTCACAGACCTCAAAGTATTTAATATTGCAGACTTGCATACAGTACACCACCACTCAATGCTATGTTCAATTTCACCTACAAATAAATTGGTTTTATATGAAATTTCCAGGAAGTAATGCATGCCTGTCTACTTGTGCTGAAATCAGTCCTTTTCTTTGCACTGCAGACATGCATAACTAGAAACATGGCTGGCCCGGGATAAGCACTCAAGGACACAGCACCGTCTATGATGCAGATTGCACCATGACGTGGTTCCATAATAAATCTTAATTTAGGAAACAATTTTATGATCCTGGACACGTTAATTACTGCGAGGAGGAAATGCTCAGGTAGAGAGACCCGTTGGTCGTGGCTGCAGGCATTGGCACCTGCACAAGAAGACCCTGTGCACCGGGTAGGGGGCACTGCAAACGGGCCAAGCTCAGGGGGGAACAGAGGCCACCCAGGCAGTGGAATGAGCTCATGACAAGACACAAGCACAGCCAGAGATAGTTGGCATGGGTGCTTATGTTCATACTGTGGAGCTGCCATAGCCAGGGAAGGAAGGCAGGACAGACATCGAAATAGGAATACAGAAAAGGCTGCCAAACTGTCTGCAGGACTGGGTACAGAGCATGGTGATGCTGTAGCCATAGCAGTGGTCCTGGATCAGCATGGGAAGACATTAAGCACAGAGGGATATTGAGGAGAGGGAGACCCATGTAGTTGTGAAAAAAGGTTTTCACCATTTTCCCCTACAGTGCATCTCAAACACTTCAAATAGGTTCATTCCCTCAGACTTATGTTACTGTATTTGTCTTACATGAAAGACAGAAAAAGATGTGTTTCTGCTTAAGCAGTAACTCAAGGTGCCAAACCACCTTGGGATCAGGTCAGTGAAATTTCACTTCTCTGGGACAGAAACTTGCTTATCCCCTCAAAAAATGCATGCCTCTGCACAAATTCTGCAGTAAGCAGTCCAAGGGCCATGGTGTGCAAAAGGTCACTGTGTCTGAGCACTAGAAACCAAACCCACTACCCAACCCCAATGCTACCCCACTCCCAAAGCCAGTCATGTGAGGCAAGGAGAGGCAGGGCACCTATTCCACTGAGGGAGGCTCACACAAACCTGCCCTATGCACAGAAGAAGTCGTGAGTGGCACAGGGGGAATCAGCCCAGAAAGGAGAAGACAAAATGGCTTCAAGTTGATTTTTGTTTCGTTTTCCCCACTCTCCCTCTTATCTCTAAATAAAGGTAGTTCAAAAGGAAAATCAATTAGTAAATGGAACGACCATGTCTCCATTTTAGCCAAGCATCTTACAGGGTCCAGCTGCTGCATTTAAGCAGTAAAGGCAAGACTGTTTGTTTAACTATTCGTTTATCAGAATCAGGTTTGAGCGCAGCTCTGGAAACATTGGTGCTCTCCCATACACAAGCAGGGAAAAGGTAGGATGATGCTCTTGGAAGAGCTTCCCCAGCTGCCACACCAAGTGAAACAAGTAAAAAATTTACCACTGCGTTCACAGACATAAATCTGAATTAATCAAACAAGTTGCTGTGTGATGAGATGAATTAAGGAGATCTGACTGCGTGTGGACCCAAGTGCTCAGCTTCCCCAGCACCATGCTCCCTTCTGGCCAGCACGCAGCACCCAGTGGCCAGGAAGGGCTATCAGCTTTCCTCCTACTTCTCAGTTCAGCTACACCACTTGCAGGAGTTACCTCTAAGACTCCTACCCCTCTTTGCAATTTCCTGGACATACGCTGATAGGATTACAAACCTGCTAGTGAAGGGCAGAAGGGTGATGGGAGCATGCCAGTCTACTCTCCATGCCTGATGCCCTCTTCCCTTCACTGTATCCTTGCCTTTCAGCTCCATGCATTCACATGGCCCAAACCCTCATACCAGCCATCAGCTTGTCAGACCCTTCACCAGCTTTCCTCCTTGCTAAGAGCACTGGATTTCTGCTCATTTACTTCCAGTCTCCACTGAGAACAATATTCAAGATGTTTGTGAAGCAGCTTAAACTTCCTTGTAATTTTCCCAGATTCTCTTCCAAAGACTTGATAGGCATCTACTAGCATTACACCTCCAGAAAGGAGGACGAAACAGAGGAAGAGAGGAAAAGCATGCAATTACTAGAAAGCTCACAAAACCAACAAAGCTGCATCAGCTCATCTGATCTCATCTGATCTCAGCATTATCTCGCCATCACAGCACAAAATCTTGGTCCAGCCCAAAACAATCCAACTGCAAACACTACCTGCAACTCTGTACCCTTGCAAATATCTGCAAAGTCAGAGATGTTATAATTTTACGAACAGAGGCCACAAATTTCCAATAACTTTACCTTCTTTTTGGTGTATATTTGTCTAAATGCAATTTATGGCTGTTGCTTTTTTACTTTCAGCTTGTGCAAGGTCCAACTTTCTTTTCCTTCTCAGCAGAGGGGGAGAACACAACATTTAAAATATTACCTCATAAAATGTTTATGAGCAAGGTGACCAATCTTACAAATCAAGTACTTAAAAACCGGTACTCCTTTTTCAAATGTTTCCTGCATATTCTGTATCATCTGACTCACCTTTATGGACAAAGTACAAGAGGACATCTTGAGGGCACGTGCTTAGATATTCCTTAATAAACTGAACACACAAAAAAAATTGACCACAACAATGATATCCACTTTAAAATGCATCACAGGGCCGAGGTCTAAGAAACACGGCAATTATAGACAGGGAGTTCTTATCCTTGAATCTGGATGAAATGGAAAATTACATCAAAATACTAGGACATCTGTAAGGTGGAGTTCATAAATACTATACATAAGGAACTGATATCCATTGTGACTTGTGACAATGATCACAGTCATATTACTTTTCATATACTTTTGTTTAAGGTTTCAGAGCTGTTATGACAAGACAGTTCTTAACAGGATTATCTAAGAAAGTCAACTAACATGGAACTGAACAATGTGTGTGTGACACACATGAAAACAACTATCTGGAAGAAAATATAAAATAAAGGGTTTTCATCAAATCATGGTCTGCAAAAGGGAGGATACATGAGGTTGCTTCCAGTGCACTGATTAGAAGAGTGACAAGTGACATCAGAATTGGTGTGCAGAGCTCATTACCTGCTTCCCAGCACCTACCACAATTCAATAAACTTTCACTTCCCATAGGCACTGTGGAAATTCTGAAGGCCTTTGTAACAAAACCAGAATTCATCTTTCAGTTATGACAGGTCCAAACAGATTTCATTTCCACAACATTGGAAATGTAAGGGAGGCACGTCTCAAGCAGTCATACTAGCAATTTGACATTCAACAACAAACACTGCAAATTCACCAGAAATTATTTACTAAAAACTCAAGCAAGTAAATAGCCAACTACCTAAAAATACGTCTTTTCCTTTCTGTAAAAACTTACTTTTTCCAAAGGTACACTTTAAGTATATGAAAAAGATTTTTAAAATTATTGCCTGAAAATTTAAATCAAGAACCACCATGTCTTGCAACATTCACTGAAATGCAAGGTTTTCTTTTTGTAAATCAGAAGTCTTTTCCCAATCCTTTTACCAAGAATAAATTATTCAAATAATCTAAAAAATGCTGGGGTTTTTGTTTTGTTTTGGTTTTGGGGTTTTTTTGGGTTTTTCAGCATGACAGGTAAACAACACAGCTTAGGCACTAACAGCCTTGACCCATATTAACAGCTGGATAGCAAGATCAGGAACCAACTGGCAGTGTGACTGGACAGAGAAGTAAAAAATCTAGGGAATTGAGGACATCTGTCAAGATCAGAAAGAAAAAGTTAACCTATTTCAAGATCTCCTTTCCTTCTGCCCCCAGTTCCCAACCTTTTGCTTCAGCTAATCCCAAACAGCAATTTTGGCGGGGTTTGTTGTTTGGGATTTTTTTTAAGTAAGAAAGTACTGAAACTGATTTCATGCTGCTCCTCCTGACAGAACTCAGAGAAGTACATGGCAAACCTTATTTTTCCTTCCATGTTCCAAAGTACTTGATTTGCAAGAAAATGCAAAGCATCATTCCAATTTAACGTAAGGACCAAGTTCTGCACCTATGCAGGGGCTGAGAGCTGAGTCCATTTCTCTGTTAGACACAGAATGAGCTCCCTCCAGACCCAGATGCATGGAAAACTTCTCTTACTGCAAGTACCTATCAGCTAGTTTCTCACGCTCCTAACTAAAAGAACCTTTGAGACAGATCTTCACTATGTCTATCTGCTTTTGTAAAGGTTTTTGACTAATTTAAGTAGAAGTGGCATTAAGCACGGGCTTCAGCCTCAGCTACCAAAACACAATCACATGTTTTGGGCATACCCAGAAGGCTTATATTCCAGTTGCTAACTCATGCTGCTGCATCCTCATGTATTTTATTTTCTTTCAGATATTTACACCTCTGCTGGTAGGCCGAAGCCAGAGCGGGCAACACCTACCTGAGCTGAAATCACACCTTCCTGTTATTACCCAGATACACATCATTACAAATGCAATCAAGTCTGTAAATGCAGACACAACAGCCCAACCCCTCATGTAAAAAGAACTGTAAACCAGCCCCTGTAATCCACCTTGTGTTTGGGAAAACATTTTTTATGATCCCATCTATGGCTTGCTTGGAACTATGGTTCCATGCAGACTGGGGACTCTCCAGCCCTGGCACAATGGCTGCAGCATGAGATGGAGGTTGCTTCTTACAAGCAGGTGAAAACCAGATGGGCTACAGAAATTCTCAAGATGTGCCAAGGTATGCAAGAGAGGAGCTGAAGCCACAGGAGTGGCAAGAAAAATTATGGAGGTAGGTACACATTTGTAAACCTGTTTGATGCTCCTGCTCCCGTGAATAACAATGCAAAGAAATTTCTTACTGTGGAAACAACATGGTTAAGAACAAAGGAGGAGCCTGAGAAGTTCAGAATCAATTTAGGGACTTTGCAGTGTGGTTATGACAGTCCTCTACTACCTTACTGCTGAGTGATCACTGGCACTGCTGGAAAAGACAGACAGACAAAAACAGTTCATAAAGTAGAGTGCAACGAATTCTGTGTTGTTACACTTCAATTCACCTGCAAATCCATACACATGGTGTAAAATTAAAAAACTCACAGACACACCAAGTACCACACACATATTAATCACCTTAGCAGTTGGGGATGGGGCTGGGAGGAGACGTTTTTCACTCTTCTAAAATTCTGAAATTGAAGGCATATACATCCAAAAAGATTCACAATGCAGAATTATAGATTCTTTGGAAGTCAAAGGCAGATGTCAAAGAGATTTTCATCTGTTGGGGATTTCACTGAAAAGCATATATAATATTGCCACAAAGTCAGGGGAAGCAGATACGGTGGTTATATTTAAGCAGTTCAGCAGGAAGCCAGGCTGAAGAGAAGCAGGGTAAGTTAAAAAATTATACTCCTCTTACTATACACTTGCTACTCAGAAGCAATAAAGCTGACTTTAAAAAAAAGTAGCAATGAATTAAGAGGATATCAAATGCATTTTATCTGCCCAGTAACCAAAGTGGCAGGAAACAGCCTGTTACAAATGCTGCATTCAGGAAAAGTTGTAGCAGAAAGCATCCTGGCCAGCTCTCTCCTAAGCCAGGCAGCTCCAAGGAATCTGCACACCTATTCAGGACAGTACACCAATTACTGATTACACACTGCACCTTAACAATCCCCTGAGGATCTCTATCGTATAGCTATACAGCATTCACATCCCAGAGCAGCATTTCCCTAGGTCTGCATGGGAAGCAAGAGAGGTAGGGAGGAGTTCAGCTCAGTGGAAGCTGTTAAAACTTTCCTTGTCTTGGTGAGTATGACTTCATCAAGCGAACTTCATTACATACGATTACTGCCACTGGAAATCCCTTGCGCTTTAACACTTGTGAGGCCTCTAGGTGTTGGCAAGGAAACACAGAAGGATGCACAAGATTAAAACCAGAGCTAGAAGTTGAAAATTGCTTTTTAGAGTCCATTGCATATTCTTCTCCCTTTGTTTAGCTGATCCAGAACTGCTGTCTGCATGAGGAGGGAAAAAAAAGTCTTGGCATTTTCTTCTCAGGCTTAATTTCCCTTTACAGTATCCTTCCTCTCATTCAGCTGTTCCACAGGAGTTACTCTTCAGTCTGGCAAGCCAAGACCTATAAACTTTGTCCAAAACTATACTTCTGAAGCCAACTGGTACCAGAATCCTGTTTTATTTCTACAACAACTTTACTCTTCTTTTTTTTTTTTTTTTTTTTTTTTTTTTTTTTTTTTTAAGTCTAGCCTTTACATCAGACTACTTGCTGGAAATTGACAAGTATTTCTAAAAAGGATACATTTCATCTCAAGGCCTTTCTTCACAAATCCACCAAATTAGGTAGCTTATTATGAGGAATTAACCAGAAAAGCATGGTCAGCTAGAGATCCAGGTTAAAAGGAAAGACATCTGGAATAAGTTTGGTTCTTTCAGAAGTATTCTGGATTTCCCCTCAGGCTTCAGTACCGCCAGACACTGCTTTAATAAAAATAGTACAAATCAATCCTTAAATGTCTTTACCTTCCATCAGGAGTTTTGTGCAATGGCATAATGCCACAAGAAGGCCCCCAGAAAGTCCCACGCAGAATGTTTCAGCCAGCAAGTCGTGGGGTGAGTAACTGAGTAGAACATGTGCATCAGAGATCCCCAACAGGCAGGCTGGGAAGCAGTGGCACTACTACATGTTACAGCAAGGAGGCTGGGACTCTAACACTGATGTATAACTGTCCCCAAAGCCAGACCACAACATGTGTTGGGGAAAATCCCAGTAGAGAACATATTTCCTCTGAAAAGGTTGGCTAGTGTTGATTTTCAAAAATACTTTCATAACTGATCTGTGAAACAGAAAATACAGATTTTTTTCTTTTTTTTTTGGTAAAAGAATTCTTAGCGTCTTATTATGGAGGGAGCATTTTAAAAAGCCTACAGTATTTGCAACTGACACCTTGTATTTTTGACACCAGAAAGAACAAAATAATCTACCTAACATCACTGCCTAAATTAGTTGAAAAGTGAAAAGGTGATAAATAGATTTTAATTACAACCTAATTATTCACAGCTTACAGCCCCCAGCCAGATCCAGCCAACCAGAAAGGTTACTCATTTGGGGCACCACAGTATGTACCCTCTTTGACAGGGTTAGCTTTACTTAGCAGCCCATGAAAAAAGCAGGACAAATACAATCAATTTATTACTAGAAAAACCTTGGGGATCACAGAATTGTGGAATATATCCAGTTGAAAGGGACTCTTTAGGATCACGCATACTTTTTATATTTTTTTTCTTTTCTACAAAAACTTGTTTAAAATATTATTCACATCACTGCATCTGAGACACATACACTTGAGATTACTTTTCCATTCCCAAAGAGATACACTCTGTAGATGACTACTTTTCACTCAACCTGAAAGTGGTCAACTGTGTCTTTCAAGTCCAAAAAAACCCTTTCACCCCGATTAATGAAGCTAAACCTTTCCACTCCATTTTCCCTTCAGCACAGCTGCTTCTCTTATCACTCCAGCTGTACTTTCCTCAGAGCTGCAACATGATGATCAGGTCTGGAAAAGCTTTGAAATATTTATTTCTTAACACACGGGCTTGGGATTTTTGTTTACAGTAGACATAAAATACCAGACTGGAATGATCTTTTACGTCTTTCTTCCAGAATGCTGATTGATGAACAGCTCTGTGTAGAATTTTATGAATTTTCAAGATCAAAATTTCTACTTGAAGAGGGTGAAAAGACTGCAAAACTTTAATCAGGCAATTAAGTCACCAAATCACAGGGAGCAGCTATAGGTAATTTTTTAAATTATTATCAAATTTATCCATTTCTTAGCAAGCTTCTGTGATGGAAAATTCACTATGCAGTTAATGTTGCTAAAATGTACTTAGATTAAATAAAGCCAAAAAATGACTGCATCTGAAAATAATGCCTGAAAAAGATGGGGAGAAAAGTACAATTTCTGGTAGGCTTCAGAGGCTATGGGGCTCTTAGCATTTAGCTGAGAAAAATGTTTCAAGAATCTTATGGAATACAGAATATAATGGCAGCAATTTACATTTTGGAGTTGAAAGAAGGCATGTAATGTATGTTACACAGAGGGAAAACACAAAGAAAGAATTACTTCAACAGCTATGAAAATCCCTTGGGAAAATAGTATTTTGGTTTGAATGTGTTTCTTCCTATTTCTTTCCCCTTCTGGAAAGAATTACTACTTTTTTTTCTTTTTAACAAGTATACACATATAATATACACGTATGAACTGCATTTAAAATTGTTCAATAAAATTACTACATTAAAGAAACCACACACATTTCCAAGAGAATCAAGAAAGACAGACAGACCCCGTTCTCACACACCAGAAATACTGCCAGATACACAGGATTGCCCAAAGTCACAGAACAAAGAAAACTCACGCAGATGAGCAACATGTGGCAAACCTTTAATCAGGCTTTTTTTTCTATGCGTGCTAACACCAGCAAAAGCCAGCACTAGGAATGTCAATATTTCGCAGAGCAGAACAAAACCAGCCCTGACAGCACGGGGGCATCTCACAGTGCCAGCAAACCACAGCACTGCACATGCCGAAGAAGAAACACCTTTGAAAATCAAAACCATAAAGCATCTTGGATGAGGCATTCAGATGATCGGGGATCTTAAAGAAAGAAAAAAGAAATCAGTTCTATCGTAATTCAAACAGGCGAATGGCAGACAGCCATCCCAGACTGCCTAGAGAAGACATCTATTGAGACACAGAGAGAGACGGCTTGCGGAAAGGAATTGTTCGGCTCTCCTTCTCCCGAAGAAGGAGGACAGCAGGAGTCTCCCAAGCACAAAGAAGGAACAGCCTACTCATCCTCTTTCCCAAGGGTCTTGCCATCCCTCACCTGTGCTGAGATGGCATGGCGTAAACACACAGGCAGTGCCCAGGAAGCCTGCATTTCCAGGCTAAGATCTGGAGTCACATAAGGAGCATGCGGGCAGCACAGTCTGCCCATGAGCTTCAGGAAAGCCAGAGCAGCCCCCAGCCCGTGACACACCTCCTCACCAGGGTCACTCCGCGTGACTCCTCAGCACGCCAGTCAGCTACACAACAGAGAACCAAGGTGTGCTCCTAAATTAGGTTAAGCAGAGCGCTGGTTTAGAAAGAACAAATTTTCCTGCTCCCCTGCCCCTAGCCTCAAAAGCTGACAGAAAAAGGGGTTGGGGAAAGTACTTCATAGGTTTTAAAAGAAAATTAAGGGTGCAATGGCGGGAGGTATCTGTAGCCAAACATGAGTCAAACTGGCCATGATGACAGAGAGAAATATTTCATAAAGCTGCTGCTGGAACTTTTATTGTACTTTTAAAAATTCTCCTGAAGGCAAAGCTTTGTTCAGTTTTTGCTCATTAGATTTCTGCAGTTTCTACCCAACACTGGTCTATCTGACATTGTACATTACTCTAACCCACACAGACACATCAGCCCTGCATCAGAAACCTGAAAGGAGCTGCAAGACCAGCCTAAATCGTTTTTTGTGCTGCAGCTTTGTTCTCTTTTTACCTTTGATACAGCAAATTAAATTCTGTTTAACCTAAGTGACGATACTGTTACTGATTTGCATGTACTTATTACAGACACATACGTGGATTGTCTGAGAGTGAACATTTTTCAGAGTGATCTGATAAAGATTAAGGTAATTTACTTGATAAATCCATAAACATAAACTTAAAAAAAATTTATAAGCATATTTCAATGTCAAAGCGTTCATATTATTTAGATTCTAATCTATGTATTTAAGCATTAAGTAGACCTGCATTTTCAGACTCAACATTTTCATCTTCCTCCTTTTCCTCTGCACACTCTCAGCCATACTAAATTTCTCGGTGAGAGCTTCTGCTGCCCATTAACAGCTCAGTGCACAAGATCACAGAGTCATCACAGCCATTTTAGACAGCACAAAAAACAAGAACAGAGCTTATAAAAACCCACAAAACCCCAACAAAACAGGGAACCTAATTTAGAAAAAATGGCTTAAGGTGCCTTATGAGCTTTTGTTTGTCTATTTTAATGAACAATGCATTGCAGGGGATGAAGGCTGATTTATAAAGAGACACGGATGTTCCTGCACAGAAGGCAATCAGTCCCCAGTTTAATTATTCACTGTGAAAACAGAATTCCCTTTAACCATTTCGAACAAGGCCTTTTCATTTGACTTAAAAATGCCTCTGTGCGTTGCATTTGCCCCTGCCCTGGTTAAAGGATCATGTCAGAAGTCTTGCTGGAACCACAGGAGAAGCAGGACAACCTATGGTACAGCAAGGTTAAAGACAGCAGTCCTCCATTTACTTCTCTACTGCTTATTATGTCACACACTTCTGCCATTTAATTTCTACCCATACGTAAGTAGCTTACGCATTCCTTCATTAAATCCACCTGCCTACACTTTGCAAGCATTTTACCTTTTCATCTCAATCTCTTCAATTCCTCCTCCCCAACCACTGTAAAGGAAAAAAAAAAAAGAAAAAAAAAGAAAACACATTATATCCCTCTATTCATTGCATGATTCATTTCCAGCCAGCTTTTTATTCCGTCAGTATTCTGAGATGAGCAAAATTAAACAGTTTTAGAGTTGACGTCAGACCACCAAAATCTGTAAGAACAACACAGAAGTTTCATAATTATATTTCATTCTGTTCTGCACCATTTTATTTTACTTCTGCCTGACTATCATCACGCTGTAACAGAACATGAAAAGGTTTGCGAGAGCCAGGCTGGGTGATGCCTGTGTCTTTTTTCCTCAGTAGTTACAGTTAATTTATAACCCAGTAACATGCATGTCTCGTTCAGATTATTCCTTCCAACGTACATTACTCAAAAATTAATTTTATCTTCCAGCAAGCTGCTCACAGAGCCTACCAGGGCTGTATATCACATAAGAGAGGAAGGAAGACACTTATTTGGTCTCTGGGCTACAGCTTGTAACTGCATGTCCACAGAATCCAGCAACAGCACAGGCTGCCTGCAGATAAGGAGAGTGGGGCACGCTCCAAAGGCATGCTTTATGGCAGACGGTCCCTCCACGCCTTTTCAGTGGAAGCAGGGATGAAGGAAGGCACACTGTGGAGATGGGGCCGCAGGCTGACAGGAACCTCACAGAAAAAGAGCCCCTGGCCAAAGAGGCCACAAACTGTCAGGGGCTTGTTGATGTGATGGGGTTTGAGCCCCATTTATAACCTTAATTCTGCTCATCTCTAAAGCAGGTGAACTTGGTGTGTTGTTTTATGGTTTTTTTTTGTTTTTTTTTTTAAGTAAATCTGTGTATACACTTGCAGAGCTCTATAAATAAAAAACATGTGCATTTATCTCCAATTAAACTCCTATGTAAATTTATATGCAAATTAAGTGCAACCCTCAGGCTGCTGGCAAGGTGCCAGTTCAGCTCAGCCCCTGGTACAGCAAATTCCACACCACTGATGGGATGTGACCTGCCACTTTCGAGTTTAGTCAGGAGAAAGAAAGCACGGAGGGTCCCAACCAGGGGAGAACACAACCAGGAGGGACTGCAGGTTTTGAAACCTCTGAACATGTCGCATCCACATCGTCAGAAAAAGAAAGCACGTCACTCAAATGCAAGGAAAAATGGAACTGAATGTGTCATTTTGTGACGAGCAGATTTCTCTCGAGATCCTGTCCTCCCCACCCCCGGCTCTTCAATGCTTCACCCAAGCCTGCACAGTACGAGCCAAAATCTTTTTGTAGGCTCTGTGTACAGGTGCAGCAGCAACACCCCTCCCAAAAAACCACCAGGAAGACTAGCAATATAGAGGAAGGGGAAAAAAATAAAAGCCCAGATTTGAAAAGCACATTAATCTGCTTGACAAGCCATGAACCACATCGCCACCTTAATTAGAAGCAGAATCTGTGGAAGCAGAGGGAACACGGAGGTGCAAGCATTTATAACAAAAAAGGGACTTGTGATTTAATGACCTCCTCTGCTAGTTTAAAAATTAATGTGGCCAAATCAGATTAAAGCATTTTTAATACAAACCAGTCTGACATTTATCACTGGTGTTAACTATAAGGTGGTTCCCCCATCATTTCAGCAGAATAAGAAATTCCGTTCCTTTTTCATCTAGGCCAGCTCCAAAATGAATTCTTAAAGCCACCTTGTATTTAAGGTGTTTCTGCTGTGGTCCAACGCATACTGCTGACTTTCAGTCTCAAACCCCAGCTATTTAGGATGACTTGCCTATCTTGCTGTTTTAGGCATAGCCTGGGAAGGGAGATCGGGAAACCCCAGCCCACCTTCAGACGGTGATGGTAGAGGAACTAGCTCTCTGCACACCTGCAGGACAGGGTTTTTTCCCTCCTCCTCAACCCAACACTTCTTGCTCTGAGGGGCTGGTTTTTTTTTGCAGTGCTTGTTTTTAACCCAGGCCAATGCAATGCTCCATTCCACAGAGAAGCCCAAGAAGTAATTTGCAGGCACAAGTGGGAAGCACAGACTCTGGGCTGGATGGACATGGACAGCCAGACGGGTGGATGTCATTCATCGAGCCTTGGGGAGACACCAAAACCCCTTGCACACCACTGGGCACTTCCTTGCATCAAAACCTGCCTTTGATTTAGAGTTTGAGATTTACCACCACCACCCCAGAGAAAGGGAGGAAGCACAGCAAGTGATATCCTGACAGGGAAAAAAAAAAAATCTTTTTGAATGTGGCATTCTGCAGTGCTTTGAAGGCAGAGTCAGCCTGGAGAGATGCATGGGCCAAGACAGAGGCTTTCCACATTAAACCGTCCAGAAAAAAAAAAAAAAAAAACAAAAAAAAAAAAAAAAAAAAAAAACCTATCTTGCAAACACTGGTCGATGGCAAGGTGATGGAAGAGCCACAGTTGCAACATGCTGGTGGCTCTTACTCCTCTTCTCCTGCCCTGTCACTTTGGTTTGGTTTCAATGAGAAAAAAATATGAAAGTAAACATCTGCACCTCACTCTTTCTCAGAGAAAAATTATACCTTATTCCTCAGAAAAGAAATTGACTAAACTGGGCATACAAAATTCTGGGATAGCACGTTAAAACTCTGAAAAAGTCACCCAGCTGCAAACAAAAGTTAATTTCCTTTGGACAGGTATATAAAAACCTCTACAATTTAAAGGCTAATGTCATAACTTTAAATAACTCTTTCAAACCAAGTTACCAAAACTGTAGAAATGAACCTCTTTTATAAACTCAGATAATTTATTTCTCAAGTGCGTGAGATTTACATTTGCTTGCTTAATGCTGAGAATCAAATTTTCTTGAGGCATATGAGCCAATTACAGAGAAATATTCTTAATTCAAGGTGCAGCCCAATTTGAGTTTTACTTCTTACAGATGCACAGTGCCCGCTGAGAAATGAGTAGCACAGAGAAGGCTTTGAGCTACTGAATGAAAACCAGATTAGATCAATCCAACATATTCCTGGGGTGTACAAAGTCACTGATGAGAAACATAAATTAACTCAACCCCAAATCTGGTATTTTGCTCTCTCTCCCACCCAAGTATAGCTATGTCTCAAGCCAGAAAAGAAACCCCTCTGCCTGTGTCAGCTGTGGCATGGAGTGGACTCTGCTTCCCAAAGGGCAGCTGACCTAAATCCATTCACCCCCGACACATCTGGACACCTCTGTGCAGCTGCCTGCATTGCATCTGTAAAGCACCAAAATTAAACCTATACAAGCCTATTAAATGGCAGCAAGTAGTTCAGCTGCAGAGAAAAAGCCCATTACACCACTCCACTTAGCAGGTAAATGATCTTATCTCTTCCACTTGCTTCCTTGGAAAAACATGCAAAGCTGGGAGAGGAGGAAAAGCACAGGGAGAGCAATTTTTGGCAGTGACAACTGTCAGAGGGAGCTTGGTTTCAAAAGAAATATTAAAAGCTTTTCCCCACTTGGACCTTAAATGGCATGGAGGGTTCTTCATGTTATGTATTAAGGCAACATCTATTTTTCAAAACCTAAGAATATAGTATCAGTACATACTGCCTCGGGGTTTACATCAATTTCCTGCTTATTAATTAATTGGCTTGTTAATACAACAATTTGCAGGCCTGTACTGCCTAGTGAGCTCAAGAAGCCTGTGTTCTCCCTGCCAAGATCAATGTGCATTAGTCTAAACTCTCTGATGTAGAGCAGACTCTACTTCTGTCAGAGATAACTGAGAAGCGACATTAACTCTTAGAAACATCTGCTCAATATTGGAGGGACGAACAAAAAACAAGGCATAAAGTTTAACTCCCAAATGTCATCATTTAAAGGGTCGGATGAAACACCACTTGAAAGACCAGTAAAAAAAAGGGAGTGGGGGGGACCCACAAAAATAACATATATAAAAAAGCCCTTCTTTTGCCAGCAATGCTATCAGTGAAATGTAAAAACAAGAGATCTGTAACATCTTGCAGATCAGACATAAAACCCCCTATAACTCCTGCATTCTTTACAGTCTGGACCTCTAGATAACACGAACCTCACACTACTGAAGTGTATCAATAGAAAACACTCACCTGGCTGCAATGTGAGTACAAATAATCCATCTCTGAGGCACTTCCCCAGCACAGCAGCTTTGTTCTTTGGGTCACATTGACCTTAGCTCAATTAGGTTCTTTCACTGAGCACACACCAATTCCCAAATATTCATGGACAAACCCAAGAGGCATCAGGATGCAGCATATTTATGCTTTGTTTGTCCCTCTGTTTTATGAGTGTCTTTAGCTCTTATCAAGTCCTCTCTATCAATTCAAACTAGCCACCCCCACTCATGAACAGAACAAAATACCAAATAGCCTTCCATAAATCAACATGCTTAAACTCCACTTTTTTACAATTGTTGCCTGCAGCTGAGTTTTTTCCCTGCATTAATTCACTCATTTACAAAAGCACCTCTGGAAGGAGAGCTTCCATTGATGCTAAAACTTATGGGTATGGTTTCATGCTTCACTTCACCTGATCTAAAAGCAGGCTGTTGGTGGAAGGGGCACTCCTGCTCTCCACTGAATTATTCCCACATTTATCTGTATCTAAATCCTGACTATAACACAGGAAGGAGGGACAAACTCCCAGTGAGGAGGGGAGAAGCAGATCTCAGGCTAGCATTTATCAATCGGGATATCGCATCCCAAATTCTACAACTACACTCCTTGCACCTATTCCCTTTGGTCCCCCCATCCATGCAACAATCAAAATGAAACTCCAAACAACACATACAGCAAGTCCATGCTGCCTCTGCTAATTTTATCTCCAGTAGCAGCCAGATGTTTTCTAGGTCAAATCTCCAGTACCAAACTGCCAGAGAGGCACAGTGTTTTTCTTGAGGCCTAGGTTTCATAACCTGCAGTCGTGCAGGGAAAGCAACACACAGAGAAACTAGAGCTGGAGTATGTGGGGCATGCAGCGTTCCTCCATCTGACCCACCCTGCAGGGACAGCCTGTTGAAAAGAAGAGATTTGGAGGCTGGATATGGGTTGCAGAACCATGCAACTGTTGAGAAAAAGCTTACAAAGAAGAAGCATGTGCATGTATGTCTGAAAACATCTCTCTACAATTGCCTGCATACACGTATCTGCTCAACAGGCTCACTTTCAGATTATGGGGAAAAATAACAACTGCAGCCTGCTATCAACATTTTCATCAACAGCAGAGCAGGAAGTAAAATATCAATTATGTATCCAGATTTTAAACTCCAACTTCTCCAACTCTGGACACACAAAACAAGCAGAGCTCTTTGCCATGAGAATCAACGATGTAACTCACAATTTTAAAATTACTCAATGGTGAATAAATTCCTTCTAACTGCATGTCAAACTTTAGTTTCCAAAAGGCAATTTTATGGATGAGGCCAAAAATAATTTCTAGTATGAATTTCAAAGGATATCACTGCAAAAATCAATTATGAAGTCAATGTACAGAAGCAGACACGTTGTTTTTATGGTATTTCCATTACCTTCCTCTATATTAAAACAAAGAACATGTAAAAAAGTGTAGATTGTCCTGGATTTCATTCTCTCTAAGCCAGTGATTCACCAGACAGTGCAGGGACCAAACACAATTGTTTTACTTTTGCAATACCATAAGATGAGATGCAGGAGCTTTTTCACTGCCTAATGGGAAGAAGGGGTAGGCCAAACCACTGGCCCTGCAACACAAGCTTCATGTGATGGTTCCTTGGAAAAGGACAACAAAATGGAGTGGAATTGCAGCCGACCTAAAATAAAACACTTAAGTGAGATTGAGCTGTACGAATGTGATACTGACCCCAAAGCCTTTAATGTTCAGCACAGACTTCCTGCACTCAAAAGAATGAAACTGCAGAGTTTCAGCCTCGGGTTTAAGCCAGTCAGTGAGGAAAGCACCATTCCCTGGCCACCTCCTGATCAGAGCTGTTAACACCACCACTTATTAGCCCATAAAAGCCCAGATTTCTAACACAAAAACTGTAGCCTGAAAAGGACGTGGTAATGCAACTGGAGACAAATGCTAAATCTCCAAGTCACAAGAAAGATGGGGAAAAAAACACACTGGGCGGATGCAACCCCCTGCAGAGGTAGGTGAGAGAGGGACAGAAGAAAGAAGCCAAATCGTTTTGCAGTCAGAAGGAACACTCCTGCAGGTAAATACTAAGATATGAACTGATGCAGGGATTGCTTTAAGGATGTAGAATCGTACCAAAAGTGATCCGGTTTCCAAAGCAAGGATTACTAGGCATAAACTGCTTGGCTAAGTAAGAAGGCAAAATAAAGAAAAGTGAAAAATAGGAAACACTGACAACATGTCCAAAGGCAGATGTTACCAAATGCTCTGCCAAAATTACTTTTTGCAATCAGCTGGAGACAGTTCTTGCATGACCTTCCCTCTCCAGTGCATACATTACAAGTCGTTTTCCCCACACCATAAATGGGGGGGCACGGGGGAGGATCACTCTAGCTGACTGTTTTGTCTCCAACAGGGAAACCCAGTGGATTTGTGAAGCGAGCCAAGCTGTCCTTCAAGTATGAATCAAAGGTTTACTCGAATACAAGGTGTGCCAGCTTAGTGGAAGCTGTTCTTCACTGAGATTACGTAAACTTTTTAAAACGCACACAGGAAAACACCTCCGAAGATTTAGAGGATTTGTAAGTTGAATGCCTGATGATACCCTGAAGGGAAGGAGGACTTAGAGTTAAGATGTGTGCTTGACCTTACACCAAAGGCATCCTCCAGCAGAACAGAATGCACCACATTTGAGGGAGAGCAAAGGCAACAGTATCCCCAACATTTTGCCATCAACTGGGATTAGTATCACCAAAAATTCAATTCACTTGTGTACTTACAGAACAGAGAAATACAAGCATGTTAAATCACCCATATCCAATTAAGATTGAAAGACGTCACCTTAGCTGCCTTGGACATGAGTCCTTATGAACAAGGCAAAACCAGCACTTCTCATCTCAAATCTTAGACAATGTTCCCAACTTTTGTCTAAGATAAAAAAAAGCCTGAGTGAAAGTAGAAGTGTTCACAAATCCAAGTCACAAAGAGTCACTCCTCAAGCAAACAAAGCAAAGCTGTATTTGCAAAGTAACATGGAAACCAGGGACTTTAAACACTAGAGCAGACTGACCACAAGTATTAATAAAGTTTGTGTCATTCCAATATTCCCCTTATAAAACTTGTATTTTCAGGGCTATGTTCCATGTCAAACACATCGTTCATGATGCTAGATGCACTGCAGTCTGAAAATGACACACTCAGCTTCAGGGTAGCAAGGAATAAATATTTCCCAGTTTAAAAGAAATTAACAATCCTTACTACTTTTTCTGAAAAAAATTGCCCAAATTCTCAGTGTTTTACTTTAACTACAGTTGTTACAATACTTTCAGAGCTGAATTTTGACCTCAAACTTAAAGTTTAAGGATAGCAAAATGTTTACTTTTGAAAAGTATGGATTTTCATCAGAGGCTAAACCTGCAGATAGCTGTTGTGATACTACGCTACTGGGCCAGCAGCAAACTGTTGAAAAGGCAAAACAGTAATTTTAGTCCATCTGGAAAGATACACGAGAAGAAATGAGCCATATTCCAAGAAATAGTTAATATCTTCTGGTATAATGTGATAATCCTTCTTGTTTTCATAATTTTCTTTTAAAATACCTTAAAAGTGAAAACATTTGCTATGTTCTGACAAAACAACATGCCAGCTTTATATTGTCAGATGTATCAAATATATTTATTTTTAAAGAGGTATTTACCAAAGATACAAAACTTTCCCATTTAACATTTTATCTAGCACCATACATACGGACATTTCTGAAATACTCAAAATACTTCTTTCCTAGTCCTTCTCTTTTCAGTAAGTGTACACTTGCACCAGCTATTGAAGTCAGAGGTCTGGAACCTATACACAAGGACATGAACTAATTGCAATAGTTCTCTCAAACTCAGACATCTTAGGTCTTTTGAAGTTAGCCTATGCTTTTTCTAAATAACTTACCTATTTTGCAGCCTCTTGCAAAGAAAAAAGTAAAAGCTAAAAATTAAGCTGGTGGGAGGAAACTGGAGAAAGATTTGTCAATTGTATCACAGTTTCCAAGTGAAATGGCAGGAGGCAGCTTCTGCTGAATTCAGTGCAAAACTTCACAACAGGAAGCACTCATTCAAGCTGTAGTATTTAAAACAATCAATCAAACAAACCAAACAAAAAACCCCACCTAAAAAATGCCCTAAAACAAACTCCAAATAAAAAGACCATACCAATGAACAAAGACACAGATAAGGACCCTTAACAGAAGGATATAAATATGACTTATACCAACTTAAGAAATGCCATGAAAAACCCTTTTAATCCAAAATCACACCTGAATTATTCTGTGGGAAATAACGATTATTCATGACTGCATAAGCTCCCACCGCTCTACTTGTCCTTCCCATCAGGCACAGCCCCTCTCCCCCAGCTGTGCCCTGTTTCTGAATGAGGTGGCGCACACATGGACAGAAGGAAGACTAATTCACCAAAACCTGGTTTGCATCACAGGGATCTGCAGAGGCGGTGTGAGAGAACTCAGAAACCACAAACACTTTTGGATGGGTGGGGTGTTTTTCTGAAATGCATGCTGAAGCCTACACTAAACCTCCTCATTAATTTACTGAGAACATGTTTTGGAGTTTCCTTGTAACACAGATTTGTGCATTACACCATTCACACAGTTCTCACAGGAATAGCTGTGTATTCGCTCACTCGCAACCCAGGCTTATCTCAGATGCAGAAGTGTGAATTTCCTTTGTGTCCCACCAACCACAAAATGTCCAAGTACTCTGTAACATGCTGATGACGTGGAGAACACTCTTTTTCACATGTAAAGATGCTGCGTTCTTTTCACTTCTTTTTTTCCCCTTCCACATTTCTGAATATGGGGCATATGAACAGCATAGTTGAGAGGAACTCTGCTGTTAAATAAAAAATGGAAGTAAATATAAAAATTTAAGGTATCTTCATTAACGAAACCTCAGGAATTTGAGCTATTTAGCTTTCCAAGAGATAAAAGAAATCTCCACCATTTCAAATTGCAGTTTGACAATACTGAGTGAACTCTCACAGACATATCCAGAGGATTTATTCCTTTTGAAAGGGCCTTCACTAAACATACCATCTAAACAGTGACTCAGAAGCCCTGCAGTGACTTGGAGGCAAGTCAGCTTAATCCTGCGAGCAGCTATTCTTGCTCTCAAGGTGCAACAAGTCCTTTCATGATCCTCAGCATGAATGCAAGGAGCTGTCTCTGCAGCAGCAGCAGCTGGAAATAGAGCCAGCTTCAAAAGTCCCAGCCAAATTCAGTGCACAGTGCCCCTAATTACCACTATTTTCCTCCAGCTATATCCCCTCAGGGTTTGTTTTTCTGAAATCAAGAAACACAATGGGAACCAGACTGAAACAAAACCCTGTCCAGCCCTGTTTCTGAACCATACCAAGCTGCTGCAGTGAAGTGTGTATCAGTAATTAGATGGCGACAGTATTTTTGAAGCTGCCACTTATCTGTTTAGATTTGGAAGCAGGAGTTTGCCTGCCTGTGACTGTCTGATGGGTTGCCTTTATCACAGGACTCCATCAAGGATGCATAAAAAGTTAAAAGTCATGCACAACGTCTTGCAGAGGCATTTCCAGCTTCAGTGTTTGAGCTGCAAGCTTTGTCTGTTCAAGTGAAAAATGATCCCTCAACTGAGAAGCTGACAAAACTATTTTTCTTATTTGTAGCTTTTGCTCTCTCCTTCCATCAAGTTTTGCACCTTTTCATATGCCTGTTGGGTTTTACTAAGATTTGTGCAGGATTCCTCCAAATCAGAAAAGAGGCTCTTCAATAAAAAACCATTTCAAAATCCAAATGAGCCAAATTTACTTCTGGATAATGGAATTTCTATGTGTGTATTTTTAGCAAGACTTCAGTCCTAGGATTAAATTGAAATTTATGCAGGTAATTACCATCACTGGAGGAAAAATACAGGATAATCCACATCTAATAGCTTCCTCTTATAATTGTAAATACTGGCCACTGTGTCGTATCAAGAGCCGGCCACACAAGTGGATAACTCAACCGTTCCTGTATTCGCGCAGGATGTGCGCAAGGTGGTATTAATGAGAGCAAAGGCCTGAAGTAGAACTCACCAGACCAAATAACCTCCTGACCACACAAGTAGAAAATAATTAAAACAACACACTGCTCTCATTTGTTTTTTGGGACCAGATGGCAGATGCTCAGGCAGCCAGTGGGTGAGACAGCAGCGATGCTGTGACAGGGGAGGCAAGAGGAAATGTAGCCTAGTCCAAGCTGGGCATATGAAAATATGGACAGGCTGAAGGAAGCAGTGTCCACCTGAGCACAAAACCCTGGAGCAGAAGCCTATTTCAGGGCAATCCATTTCACTCAAACATGCCAGGTGGGAGCTGGCTGCCTGTTAAAGCCAAGCCACAATATCTCAAAGTGCGGAGAGAAACACATGTCCTACTTCCTAGTTGGTGCCTTTAGAGCTGGATAGTTAATGACACACAGGGAAGTACAACGAAGGGGCCAGGGGTGCTTTTGAGAAAAACAAAAAAACCAACTCATTCTGAAAAGCCACTCAGTAGAAAAGCATCCCTTGAGCAGAGCAGGAGGAGTGGGGTCAGGCTCAGCCTTTGCATCAGGGCTGCATCACCCTTCCGTATCCACTCCTGCAGGAGCTCATAACGTGGGGGGAGGAAATCAAAATGGTAGTGTGACCTTCACAGGCTATAGAGAGCTTGAATGCAGTTTAACCCCAACATTAAGGATGAAAGCCTAGGCTCATGAAAGGCAAGCATTAACTAATCTGCTTACCCATACGAAAGGGGG